>PVKP010032001.1:0-26400 GCA_004027715.1 Plecturocebus donacophilus | reverse complement strand
AGCACCCAGATACATAGGGCAAGTTCTTAATGACTTACAAAGAGACTTAGACTCCCACACAATAATAGTGGGAGACTTTAACACTACACTGTCAATATTACATAGATCAACGAGATAGAAAATCAACAAGGATATCCAGGACTTGAACTCAGACCTGGAATAACTAGACTTAACAAATATTTACAGAACTCTCCTCCCATAAATCCACAAAACATACATTTTTCTCAGCATCACATTATACCTATCTTAAAAGTGACCACATAATTGGAAGTAAATCACTCCCCAGCAATTGCATAGCATTTCACAGGTTTAAATAAAATATTGGTTGTCTGTTTATTTGTTATTTTCATCCCCTATTCCTTCCTGTCTCCATTGTTAAGCACAATTATTGGCATAAAAGGTTTTTAATAACCATTTTTAGACTGTATTCTAGCCTTGTCAATAAAACAAGAATCCCATTCTCTCTCCCTCTTTCTCTTCCTCTTTCTTTCTCTCTTTCATTCTTTTTTTTTTCTTTCTTTCTTTTGCTGTTTCTTTCTCTCTCCTTTTCTAAAATCTCTTCCTCTTTCTCTCTTTTATTCTAAAAAAAAAAAAAAAAAAAAAATTCAGTGTGGTATTTTTCCTGAATATAAAATCCCCAATATATCTTTCCCCTTACTTTGAACCTGACCTAAAATACAGACAATGGCACTTGGTTCAAAAATGCACCCAAGTCAGAAAGGTGGGGACCACTGCAACCCTGGGATAAAGACAGGTGAGGTGATTTCATCTGTAGCCACTATCTATGACTAACATCTAACCACTAGGTGGCACATGTACAGTGCTAACTATACTGAAGAACCTAATCATTGACCTGGCGTAGTGGCACAAGCCTATAATCTCAGCCTTTGGGAGGCAGGCGGACCACTTGAGCCCAGAAGTTCAAAACCAGCCTGGGCAACATGGCAAACCAAAAGAATTCAGCCAGCCTTGGTGGCACACACCAGAGGACCCAGCTATTTGGGAGGCCAAAGTGGAAAGATCACTAGAGCCTGGGAGGCAGAGGTTGCAGAGATCATGCCACTGCACTCCAGCCTCGGCGACAAAGCAAGACCCTGTCTCAACAACAATAATAAAAAAGGGAACATAATGACATGTAAGAAAATTCCTAAGAGAACTTGAAGAGATTGTGCACTTCATTAAATAGCATCATCAATGTGCCAGGTATCTCTCTGGGGACACAAAGATAAATTAGAGCTAACTCCTTCCTTTAAATAATTTCATAACATACCCCTTTTTATACCTTTACTTTTCCACCTCCAATGACTCTAATTTATCCTAAATAAATTGGTTCTAAGACATGAGACAGTATAATGGCAATAGCTGTCTGCTATATTAGTTAAAATCAAAGGCTTGGAATCCAATGGTTCTGAGTTTGTATTCTAGCTCTGCCATATGCTAGCAATGTGACCTTTGGCAAGTTATTTAACTTCATCTCAATTTTATTTTGCTTGTCATTTAAAAGACAGACAATACCACCTAGTATAAAAACTCTTTGTGATAAAAAAAAAAAAAGAATGCATAAAGAGCACTTAATTCAAACCTCTTAAGTGTAGTGATGTGGCTGTTAGTCTGATGATCTCTACATTCACACACTATAGTCTATGGATTTACTTGTCCACCTCACCTACTAGACAACTTCTAACTCTTGATGCCAGATCATCAATTATTAAATTGCATTATGAGAAGTAATGGGAATAAAGAGACCATTTATTTAGTCCCTCCTGGCTCTATGCTCCACAGTTAACATATCATTATTTTAGAATGATTATTTACCAAACAAAATTTTGAGTAACAACTGCATACTATAATTTGTATTCAAATGGCACTCATTACAAAGATAGAGTCAAGATCCCTACCTTTAATGGATCTAGATGAAAGACTGAAAATAAAAATAGGACACAGTAATAGTCATGATGCTGGTAAGCACATGGTATGATGGGAGTTAAGGGGAAGAGGTGGGGAATATAGCTCAGAAGGTTTCAGAAAGGTATTATAAGCCCAGCTAAAACTAAAATGATAAATCAAGTGTGCCTAATAGTTCTCTCTCAAGCCTTCTCTTTTAAAAAAGAATTAACATCTGGCGTATTTTGTTCATTTAAAAGATAAGGAAACTAAAATCTGAACGTTAACTATAAGCTCAAGATCACAAACCTAATAGGAAACAAAACTATGATTCAAAATCAGACTGTGTAACTCTGAAGTCTGACATGCTCTTTTCACTACTTCCACTGCCTGGCATGGCATCAAATTGTAGCATGCCACAAGTTTTATAAATAAATTAATATTAAAGAGAATTTCTCTTTATATTTTTTAATTTTTTATTATTTACATTATTTACATTATATTACATCAATAATATAAATATATTATTTATATTATCTTTAGTATTATAATTATTATAAAAGACTGTTAATTATTAACAGTCTTACTAGAACCTTGTTACTGCGGGATGATTTACTGAATATAAAGACTATGAGATGATAACTAAAAATACAGTTTTTCTCCTTTTTTAAGCACTGTTGAATAAAATTATGAAGTGGAGAAGACATTTATCTCACAGTCAAGTTCACAGAAATAAAGCATTTTGATTTTGAACAATTATAAAAGTATTTCCCTCAAAGGTTAAATATTTCCTTGAAAGGACTATATGTTATTTACAAATATACTGAACAAACTCTATTAATAGCATAATAGCCTGTAAGATGTCAAAAATATTTTAGAGGTCAATTATGAACTCCCTTATCAATACACTACTATATTCTTGCAAAGCACCCAATTTTTTCAATGGATTTTTAAAGGTGACTTACTCAAGGTTCTAGGATTTTTGAAATTTCGTTATTTTTACTAACTTCTAATTTTTCTCACCTCCAAAATTTAGAATTCTAAGAAAATATTAAGAAAGTAAGCAACAAGCATAGTGGTATTAGTGGATACCTAAGTTTTTGTCACCAACAGAAATCACAGATATTTTCTTATCACATGCAGTTGTTACAGATATCTCAAAATATCATTCACCTTTATCACTACTTCAAAATTATAATAGTTATTAAACTCACTGCTAGATTTTATAATTCGAGTGTGGATTAGAAAAATGTTACAAAATTACAAATTTGGCTTATTTAATACAATTGTTTTATCTTTGATTTTTTCAAAAAAATCATATTTTGATTTCTTTTTATTTTATTCATTTAAAAACATTATTTGAAAAAGAGTCTGTGCACTACATCACGCTACCAAACGGGATGATAGCACTGAAAAGTTTAAGAACCCCCGTTCCACATGTGCCATTCACAGGAGACTACACCCCCAATTTGACTATGTGCTCTATGAAAACAGGCACTGAATCTGTCTTTATAAACCAGAGCTATCACAAAATTTGAATGATATTAGATAATTGTTTAATGTTAGTTATATAATATAAAGCAAGCAGGTAAATCTTATATATAGAAATGAAGATTTACAAAGAGTACAGAGAAAAATAATATATTTAAAATGAACTCATATTCACGATGGAAGTAAACACTGACATTCATTATCGACTAGCTAGCCAAAAAATATGCCTGCCTCCCTCTATGCTTTAATCTTTTTTTTTTTTTTTTTTAAATAGCCAGGCTAGAGTACAGTGGCACAATGATAGCTCATCATACCCTCAAACTCCTGGGCTCAAGGTATCCTCTCAGCCTCCCCACTAGCCAGGACTACAAGGCACATGCAATCATACCTGGCTAATTTTTGTTTGTTTGTTTGGTTTTGTTTTGTTTTGTTTTGGTAGAGACAGGGACTCATTGTGTTGCCCAGGCTGGCCTCAAATTCCTGGCCTCAAGTTTTCCTCTCACCTCAGCCTCCCAAAGTGCTAGAATTACAGTCATGAGCCACCATGCTCAGCCTAATCAGGTATTAAATAGAATAACTGACTTCCCTTACCTTCAGAGAATGGCAACATGCTTGCTTCCCACTAAAACTACAGAAGAAAACATATATAAGAAATTGTGTAACCATGTCCTTTCCTTCTTTTGAATGGCCGTAGTCTAAAGAAGTCTGCCTCCTGACAGTCATGTTTTCTGGATGTATCTCATTGAATCTAGTATATCCAATGTCATCCAAATTGTGTTGCAAAGCTAAAGTATTAGCACTATATTAGAAAAAGCAAATTATTGCTGGGCACATTGGCTCATTCCTGTAATCCCAACACTTTGGGAGGCAGAGGTGGGCAGATCACCTGAGGTCAGGAGTTCTAGACGAGCCTGACCAACATGGTGAAATCCAATCACTAGAAAAAAGAAAGAAAAGAAAAGAAAAGAAAAGAAAAGAAAAGAAAAGAAAAGAAAAGAAAAGAAAGAAAGAAAGAAAGGAAAGAAAGGAAAGAAAGGAAAGAAAGGAAAGAAAGGAAAGAAAGGAAAGAAAGGAAGAAAGAAAGAAAGAAAGAAAGAAAGAAAGAGCAAATTATTTATTCACCCTATCTTTATTCACTACTTAAAATACTGACAGTGATTAATAATACAAATATAGCTGCTGCTTTAACAGAACAATGTAAGCAACTAAAAGTAAATATACAAAAAAAGCAGTAATTTTCTCTGGGAGTTAACACTTTTACAGGTGACTTATACTCTTTACACTTGTCCACAGTTCCATAAATTTCTAAAAATATATATTACTGTTAAAATATTTAATGTGATTTTTTAATGCAAATTCAGAAAGTTTAAGAGTCCAATACTTATCAAAAGTCAAAAAAACATATGGGCATTAATTTAAATAGCAATTGTTTAAGCAAGATATACTGTTAATAAATGAAAAATGAAAAAAACTATTAACTGTTAGATGTCAACTGTTCTCTAGATGTTTTAGTTATTATCAATATTTCCTTTAGCTTTTCTATACAACTATTAAATGTTTTTAATGGAGTTTTTGCAATTAATAAAAGAAACTAAAATAAAACCAGCAAATTACATCTTTATAACAGTTATTTCTGCCAATATTGATCTTCCTCTGAAATTCAACTTTATTTAGGCCTTTAAAAAAAAAAAAATTAACCAATGAAACTGTCTTGGATCCTCTAGACCAGCCCAGATGTCACCTGAATAGCAACAAACGACTCTGATGCCAGCAGAGCAGAAGTGTCCAGCCAAGCCTGACGTAAATTCTTGACCCACAAGATCATGAGATATGTTTGCTGTTTTAAACCACTGGTTCTGAAATGATTTGTTACATGGCAATAAGTAACTAAAATTTTCACTTTTAACTTCGGTTTGAAAATGATGTTATGGTTAATCCACGACATACAGGTGCCTTTGCTCCACCATGTCTTCATCCAAACTGTCAAAGCAGTCACTAATTCAAAAGAAAAAAGCTCAGGAGGGTTTTGCTCCAATCCAGAAGTGACCAATATGATTTCAATCCACAATTCACTAGATACAACTCAATCATACTAGCCCCTCAAGAAGGCTTGGAGACGTGTAATTACACCACATCTCCAGAAGGGAGAGTGCCAGAGCTATTTGACAGACACCACCAATTTACTACAACAATATACAATTTTAAATAATATACTAAAGTTAGTGAAAAATATTATCCAAAGAAAAACCTGATAATTCAAAAAAAGAAGAGTCAATTACAAACTTTCATATCAAAAAAAAGATAAGAAAGGACAGGTAAAGTTAAATCATTAGGTCAATTAACATAACAAGAATCCAGGCCTTTTCTTTGTGCCAAATGTGACCATAACCTGTTATCAATTACTATTACAAACAATAATTTGGGATGTCCACTTTTAAAAATAATATCACTAAAATGTCTATTCTTGTAAATAAAGACACATGTGGTTTATACAAACTTGTATATTTAAACCATATGCAAATAACCAAAAGGAGTTGAAGTAACAAATGTATGACTTTGGAACTCCAATTCCACCTGTCTCATCAAGTGTACTGACAAAGCAAAAGATCCCTATCTTATCTGTCTATGTCAAACACTAATAGCTGAAAGCCACCACTAAATAAGAACCAACAGTCATTACACAAGCAGGCGCTAAAAATTAACAAATGACTAGACCAGAAGATAATCTAAGATTCTGACACATAACTCAAGGCAGTATGACAGATTATCATTAGTTGAAATCCCTGAAAGGTTAGTCACAAATGGTAATCTTGATAGTAAATTCAATAGTTTTATTATTTTAATAACAATTAATATTGAGATATATTTACACTAAGGGATAGATATTAACTTTATTATTGTTAACCATTAATTATAATCCAGTCCACTAGTTATAAAACTGGCTTACCAATTATAAAAGAAATGGACTATAAACATAGTTGATACATGTAAAAAGCTAAACTCAAAAATCAACAACTCTTGCCAGATCCATAAGGTCAATAAAGTAACAGGGCAAACAAGTACCCTCAGAATTGGAGGGATAGACAAAAATCACAGCTTAACTGAGCAGACACCCATGGGTAAAAACCTCCACGGGTACAAAAACCTGAATTGTAATTGACAGAACATTGGAGGTTCAGTCTGGACAAGTCTGGAAGATTAAAAACTACAGAGGGACCCCACAGTTTTGTGTTTTACCTCTAGAAGCTCTACCAGTTTCTCACAGTGAATTTCACAGAAAAACCCCTTCTTGCTTTCAACAGCAGGAAGGGGAAAGGAAGCATTTCTAAATACACCAGAGCATTCTCTTAACAAGGCCTGCCTTCAGGAGAAACTATTTAACTAGAGCCTAACTGACCTACCAGAAGAGAAATTACAGCCAGTTCTACTAGCCTAAGAGAATTATCTATGTCTAGGCCATTGGGCCCGACCTAAAGGCAGGTGAGGGAGAAAGAATCAAAAACTGAGATTTCCCCCTTCTCCTACACCTTCCCACCACATTAGTAAAGGCCTATTTACAGCTGTTGTCTTTACCCAGTGCATTACACTGGCTATCAAGGAAAAATTACAAGGTATACTAAAAAGCAAAAAACACAGTTAAAACACAGTTTGAAGAGACAGACCAACCATCAGAACTAGACTTGCATATGGGAGGGAAGTTGAAATTATCAGATGAGGAATTTAAAGCAACTATGGTTAATATGCTAAAAGGTCTAATGAATAAGGTGGACACCATCCAAGAAGACATGGGCAATGGAAGTTGAGAACTGGAAATTCTAGAGATTAAAATGATACAGATTTTTAAAAACTCTAACAGAAATGATTAATGCTTTTAATGGGCCTATTAGTAGACCTGACACAGCTGAGTAAACCATCTATCTCATTGCTTGAAGATATTTCCATAGAAACCTCCAAACCTGAAGAGCAAAGTGAAAAAGAATTAAAAAAAAAAAAAAACAGAATATTTAATACAGAAAACTACAAAGAGGTAATATGCAATGGAAATAACAAAAAGAGGAAAAAAAACAAGAAACAGTCCTCAAATTCATCTCAGAAACCAAATAACAAAGAACATCAAAAAGGATAAACACCCAAAAAAACTACACCTGGTCACATCATATTCAAACCACAGAATACTAAAAAATCCTTAAAGAATTGAGAGGGGAAAAAAATACCTAAGGCAACAGTTACATCAACTCAGAAACCATGCAAGCAAGAAGACAGGGAACAAAATATATATTGAAAGAAAGAAAACATCAACCTGGAATTCTGTACACTGCCAAATTATCCTTCAAAAGTGAAGGCTTTCTCAAACGAAAATTGAAGAATTTGTTGTCAGATGACCTACCTTGCAAGAAATGTTAAAAGTCCTTTAGAGAGAATAAAAATGGTATAGGTCAAAAACTTACATCTTTATAAGAAAGGAAGGGCAGTTCCGACAGGGTAAGTGAAGATAAAATTTTTTAAAAAACTTTTTTCTTACTGTTAACTGATCTAACAGATAAGTTTGTTCAAAATAATATCTGCAACAATGTATTCAAATTGTGATTGCTTATGTCTAAGTGAAATAACTGACAGCAACAATAAGATGGGAGAGAGGAATTAGGATTATTTTGTTCTTAAAAAGTACTCACATTACAAGTGAAAATTACAGTGGTGCCATCTTATCCACAGGGAATATATTCCAAGACCCCATGTGGATTCCTGAAACCAATATATACAGTATGTTTTTTCAACCATACTAAGATAGCTACTAAGTGACGAATGGGCAGGTAACATTTACAGAATGGATGTACTGGACCAAGAGATGATTCACATCTCAGGCTGGAAGGCAGAAGATTTCATTATGCTACTCAAAACAGCATACAACTTAAAATTTATGAATTGTTGATTTCTGTAATTTTCCATATTATCTTTTCAGACCGTGCTTATCTGAAGGTAACTGAAACTGAAAAGTAAAACCACAGTTTAAGGGGGACACTACTGTATAGTGTTATTTGAAAGTAGACTTGGATTCATTGTAAACATATATTACAAACTGTAAGGCAACAACTCAAAAAAGAAAAAGGAAAGAACTGTGCTAAGAAAGGAGAGAAATTGGAATCATACAAAATGCTCCATTAAAACCACAAAGGGCACAAAAAGAGTGGAAGACAAAAATAGGAACAAAGAACAAGGACAACAAATAGAAAATAGTTAACAGATATGGTAGATACCCATTCTATTTTATCAAGAATCACTTTGAAGCTGGGCATGGTGGCTCATGGCTATAATCCCAGCACTTTGGGAGGCTGAAGCCCGTATTTCAAGACCAGCCTGGGCAACACAGCGAGACCCCATCTCTCCAAAAAAATTAGTATTTTTTAATTAGCCAGGAGTGGTGCCAATAGCCCCAGCTACTTGGGAGGCTGAGCACTGGTAGTCTCAGCTACTTGGGAGGCTGAGGTATGAGGATGGCTTGAGATCAAGAGTTCAAGGTTACAGTGAACTATGATGTGGTACCACTGCACTCCAGCCTGGGTGATACAGTGAGACTTCATCTCTAAAAATAAAAAAGAATCACTTTGAATACCAATGGTCTAAATGTACCAGTTAAAAGAAATTGTTATAGTTTTGTTTTGTTTTGTTTTTTAGACAGAGTCTTGCTCTGTCACCCAGGCTGGAGTGCAATAGTGCTATCTCGCCTCCCTGCAACCTCCACCTCCCGGATTCAAGCAATTCTCATGCTCAGCCTTCTGAGTAGCTGGACTTACAGGTGCCTGCCACCACAGGCCAGCTAATTTTTCTATTTTTAGTAGAGACAGCATTTCACCATATTAGTGAGGGTGGTCTTGAACTCCTGACCTCAGGTGATCCATCCACCTCAGCATCCTAAAGTGCTGGGATTCCAGGTGTGAGCCACCGTACCAGCCTAGAATAGATATTTTAAAAAGAAAACCCAACTACATATTGTCTACAAAAAACCTACTTTAAATATCATATAAAGATACATATAGATAAGAAATAAATGGATAAAGATATTCCAAACTAACAATAATCAAAAGAAAGCAGGAGTAGCTATATTAATTTCAGACAAAACAGATGTCAGAGTTATCAAGAATAAAGAAGGGCATTATATTATGATAAAGAGGTTCATTCTCAAGACATAACAATACTTACCATGAGTGTGTTAATGTAGGTTTACAAACTGTGACAAATGTATCATGATAATCTAAACAGAACATTAAAATATGTGAAGCAAAAAATGATACAATCTCAAGGAGTAAGAGATGAATCCACTATTATAGGTGGAAACTTTAACACTCCTCTCAGAAAAAGATCTGGCAGGCAGAAAATCAGCAAAGACATAGTTGAATCTGACACCATTAATCAACTGGATATAATTGACATCTAAAGACTACTTCATCAATAACAGCAGAATACACATGCTTCTCATCCACATAGGACATTTACAAGGTTGACCACAGTCTGAGCCATAAAACATACCTAAACAGATTTTTTAAAATAGAAATCATATAATGTCTGCTCTTAGACCACGAGAATCAAACTAGAAATCGGTAACAGAAAGATAGCTTACAATCCCAAAATACTGAGACATTTAAAAATACACTTCTAAATAACAAATAGGTCAAAGAAGAAATCTCAAGAGATATTTAAAATATTTTAAACCAAATGAAAATCAGAAGCAAATTTGTGAGATGCAGTGAAAGCAGTGCTTAAAGGAAAATTTTTGGCATTTAACACATATACAGTTGACCCTTGAACAATGAGGGGGTTAGGGGCTCCAACCCTTCCACCACACAGTCAAAAATCTGTGTAACTTTTGACTCCTTGAAAACTTAACTACTAACAGCTTACTGTTGACAGGAAGCCTTACCAATAACAAACAGTAGATTAACATATATTTTTGTGTTATATACTATATTTTTACAATAAAGTAAGCTAGAGAAAAGAAAATACTAAGGAAATTATAAGGAAGAGAAAATACATTTTCAGGACCATAATGTGTTTATTGATACTATAAGTTTATGTCACCTGTTTACAAGACTGGTCTGTCTGAAATAGTGGGCCACCTCAGTTACAGACATCCAACTATGGTACACATCAAGCAATTCAACTCTTCCTGGTATGTCATGGCTTTGCTTCTTGTGGGGAGCACTTTAAGCAGCATCAGTGGCACTTCATATGGGTTCCGTGGTGTTACGCACAATTTATAGCATTGCACTAAACATGATTAAAGATACATGAGAAGCACCAGAGATCACTTTCTACCAAGATACCCAATTTACTGGAGAGACAAACTGCTCAAAGATGATTGGTATTCCATGGTGTTTTAATCAGATACTTGTAACACTTGAGCTCACTGCAATAGCAACAGGAGGTGGCCACATAATTATTATAGTAGTAATACAGTATCCAGTACAGTAAATTTATTCAGTTATTTAATACATCTTTACCTTTGTTTATATTTCTCTCAATGGCCAATGTACCATATACAGTCTGTATGTGCTTAAGTTTTGATACATTTTAACTTTCAGTAATAGATTTGTATTTTATGGTAGTAAACAAACAAGTATCTACATATACTTTATGTATTCATGCATACATTTTTCTTAATTTTTTCAATATTTCTATGCTACAGAGTCCATTTACACATTTTTTCAAATTGTCACAAATCTCAAAATAAAATTTCCAATATATTTACTGAAAAAAATCCATGCATCAGTGGCCACACACACCGTTCAAACTCATGCTATTAAAGTGTAGGCTGTTTTAGAAAGGAGGGAAAATCTACAATCAGTAGTATCAGAAATGAAAAATGGGACATCACTACAAATCCCATGGAATCTTAAATAATCAAGAAATACTATTAACAACTCTATGCCCATAAATTTGATAACCTAGAAGAAATGGACCAATTACTTAAAAGACACACTCTGCTCAAGCTCACACAAGAAGAAATAAACAATCTGAATAGGTCTATACCTATTAAACAAATTGAATAAAAAATTAATAAACTTCCAATAGTAAACATACCCAGTTTGGTTCACTGCTGAATTCTACCAAACATTTAAGAAAGAAATTATACCAATTCTCTATAATCTCTTTCGGGAGATAAGAGAATAGGGAAGGCCAGGCAAAGTGGCTCACTCCTGTAATCCCAGCACTTTGGAAGGCTGAGAGGTAGGTGGATCATCTGAGGTCAGGAGTTCAAGACCTGCCTGACCAACATGGAGAAACCCCATCTCTACTAAAAATACAAAAAATTAGCTGGGCGTGGTGGCGGGTGCCTGTAATCCAGCTACTCAAGAGGCTGAGGCAGGAGAATCACTTGAACCTGGGAGGTGGAGGCTGCAGTGGCCCAAGATCACACCATTGCACTCCAGCCTGGACAACAAGAGCAAAACTGTTTCCAAAAAAAAAAAAAAAGGCACGTGGAATACAGATACCTCACCAATAAAGATACACAGATGGCAGATAAGCATATGAACAGATGTTCCACATTATATGTCATCAGGGAAATGAAAATTAAAACATGAGATATCAATATACACCTATTAGAATCGCCAAAATCTGAAACACTGACAACACCAAATGCCAGCAAGTACACAGAGCACCAGAAGTTTCTAGTGAGAATGCAAAATGGCACAGCCATTTTGGAAGACAACTATGTGGTTCCTTACAAAACTAAACATACTCTTACCATACAATCTAGCAATCATGCTGCTTGGTATTTACCCATGGTTTAAAAACTTACGTCCACACAAAAATTGCACACAGATGTTTATAGCAGCTTTATTCTTAACTGCCAAAATCAGGAAGCAAATAGGAATTCCGTCAGTAGGTAAATGGATAAATTGTGGTACATCCAAACAATGCAATATTATTCAGCACTCAAGAAATGCACTATCAAGATATGAACAGACATGGAGGAAACATAAATGTATATTAGTAAGTGAAAAGAAGCCAGTCTAAAAGGCTATTCTGTATGATTCCAACTATTTGACATTCTGGAAAAGACAAAACTATGGAGACAGTAAAAAGAACAGTGGTTGCCAGAGGTTAGAAAGGAAGGAGGGATTCATAGGTGGAGCACAGAGAATTTTTAGTGCAGTGACTATGATACTATAATGACAGATACATGTCATTATATATTTGTCCAAACCCATAGAATGTAGACCAAGAGTGAATGCTTATGTGAGCTATGAACTATGGAGGATAATAATGTGTTAATGTAGGTTTCAAAATTGTGACAAATGTACCACTCTGGTATAGGATGTTGATAACGAAAAGGGCTATGCAGGTGGCGGGGAAAGGGATTTATGGGTAATTTCAGTACCTTCCTCATAATTTTGCTACTAACCTAAAACTGCTCTGAAAAATAAAGTCTATTTTTAAAAATTTATGCTAAAAGTAACTGAATTTATCAATGTGAACTCACATTTGCAAGTGTGTGTATATATCTATGTAATTACAGTCCTCTCAGAACAGGGATATTTTCTGAGAAATGCATCATTAGGCAATTTTGTCACTGTCACACAAACCTAGATGGTATAGCCTACTAAAAACCTAGGTTATTGGGTACAGCCTAGTACTCTAGGCTACAAACCTATACAGCATGTTACTATACCGGATACTGTAGGCAACTATAACACAGTGGTTAAGTATTTGTGTATCTAAACATATGTAAACATAGAAACAATGGTAAGAATACTAAGTAAAAACACAAAAAATGGTACACCCATATACAGCACTTACCATGAATGGTACCTGTGGGACAAGAAGTTGCTCTGGGTGAGTCACCAAGTAAATGTAAATGCCTCTAACATTACTGCACACTAATATAGACTTTATAAACACTGTACACTTGGACTACACTAAATTTTTAAAATACTGTTTTTCTTTGTTCAGTAATAAATCTTAGCTTACTGTAACATTTTTACTTTATAAACTTTTTTAAAACTTTTTGACTCAAATAACACAGCTTAAAACACACACACACTGTACAGCTATACAAAAAAAAAAAAAAAAACAAAATCTCCCTTTATACCCTTATCCTACAAGCCGTTTGGTTTTAGAGGCTTTGTGGGGTTTGTTTTTTGCTTTTTAAACTTAGCCCAGGCCTACACAAGGTCAGGATTGTCACTATCACTATCTTTCCACCTCCACATTTTGTCCTACTGGAAGGTCTTCAGGAACAATAACACACAAGGAGCTGTCATTTCGTATGATAACAATGCCTTCTTCTGGTATAGCTCCTGAAGGTTCTGCCTGAGGCTGTTTTACAGCTAACTTTTTTCTTAAAAGGAGTACACTCCAAAATAATGAATACTAAAAAAGAATAGTATACTAAATACATAAACCAGTAACACAATCACTTACTATCAAGAGTTATGTACTGTGCAAGAGCGTATGTAGTGTTCTTTTGTATAGTACATATAATTGAGAATACAATAGGTTTCTTTATACCAGCATCACCACAAACATGTGAGTAACGCACTATGCTGTGCTATTACATCATGACAGCTATGACATCATGATAGCTATGATATAATGAGGTGACAGAAATTTCTCAGCTCCATTATAATCTTATGGGACCATTGTCACATATGTGATCTGTTGTCATGCAGTGCATGACTATACCAGTATATGACTAAAGTGGACTCACATAACTAATTCTCAACAGAAACAATGTGATATGCATCCCTTGGGCCTAGATTTTTGTCCCTAATACTATTCTCCACTAAAAAACTAGAAGTCCTTAGAGAATAACTGATTTTATACCTTGAGGCAGGGAGAAATTTAAATAGACCTAAAAAGTAAAACTGTTGCCAAAGAGCACTAAGCTCTAAAAGGTTTTGAGATGTTATTTAAAAAGACTCAGAAGCCAGCTGACAACGGGCTCCCATGAGCCAAACTATGACAACTTGAACAGCAGGAAAAAATGTTTAATTATAACTGAATTATAATTAGCTAATTATAATTAACTAAAACAAGTTTGCAAAAACCTGATTATATGATTCTCAAGAAAAAAGAGTTTCTCTTCTCTTCAAGTAACTAGGCACTTCACTCAAGCTGATTTTATTCATATAAAAAATGTACAGAGACTGGTAACAGCCACGACCAACAAAAGATGAAATTTTCTCAGCCAGGTGCAGTGGCTCATGCCTGTAATCCCAGCACTTTGGGAGGCCAAAGTAGGTAGATCACAAGGTCAGGAGTTCAAGACCAGCCTGGTCAAGATGGTAGAACCCCATCTCTACTAAAAATACACAAAAAATAGCCAGGCATGGTGGCGGACACCTGTAATCCCAGCTACTCGGGAGGCTGAGGCAGAGAATGGCTTGAACCTGGGAGGCAGAGGCTGCAGTAAGCCAAGATAGCGAAACTGCACTCCAGCCAAGGCTACAGAGTTGAGACTCCATTTCAAAAAAAAGATGAAATTTTCTTAACATAAAATATTAACAAATGAGCTTTCTTATTACTTTCCCAATGGCTACTCCTAGCTTACTCATTCCTATCCACCCACCATGGTAGGATATTCATTTTAATTAGTATTCTTTTTTTCTTTTTTCTGAGACAGGATTTCACTCTGTCATCCATACTGGAATGCAGTGGTATGATCTGAGGTCACTGCAACCGGTGTCTCCTGGGCTCAAGCAATCCTCCCACCTCAGCCTCCAGAGTAGCTAGAACTACAGGTGCATACCACCACATCTAGCTAATTTTTCTATTTTTTGTAGAGACAGGTTTCACCATGTTGCCCAGGCTGGTCTCCAACTCCAGAGCTCAAGCAATCCACCCATCTTGGCCTCCCAAAGGTCTAGGGTTACAGGCATGAGCTACCACGCCCAGCCTCATACTCTATAATACTACAAATCATTAAGTAAGCATGTCAAGGCACAGGATTTATAGGAACAAGAGAAACTTCAAATAAGCCGTAGGGTTGGACAAGCAAGATGGCTCACGCCTGTAATTCCAGCACTTTGGGAAGCCGAGGCAGGCAGATCACCTGAGGTTGGGAGTTTGAGACAAGCCTGACCAACATGGTGAAACCCTATCTCTATTAAAAATACAAAATTAGCCAGGTGTGGTGGCGCATGCCTGTAATCCCAACTACTCGGGAGGCTTAGGCAGGAGAATCGCTTGAACCCAGGAGGCAGAGGTTGCAGTGAGCCGAGATAGTGTCACTGTACTCCAGCCTGGGTAACAAGAGTGAAACTCGGTCTCAAAAATAAAAATAAAAAAATAAACCCTAGAGTCTTGAGACATGCATAGAGAGGTTAAAACCTTGCAGAAAACTTGACTTTGCTTTTAAACGGACTAGAAATTTATGGAACACTCTCTGTTTGGGTTTATTTACAGGTTGGTGGTTGTAACAGTTACTCTTTTCTCACTGCTCTCCTTGCCCTATGTTCACTATGTTCCCTAGAAGAACTGGACAATGGCCTTTTCAAGGACAAAGACAAATCGAAGACTGATACACTTGGCTTTATTAAGTTTAGTAAAAGACTTGAGTTAAAAATATTTTTTTTTCTGCTCCTATTAAAACATTTCTCTAAACTGTATTTGCCTTGACCTCTCATAGGAGACAGCATGAGAAAAGAGTCCATTTGTGGGGCTAACTACTCTCAGGGAAGGGAAAAATAAAGTCATTTAGTTTTCTTGTAATGCTGTGATGTTCCAAGAATGGTAGGTAGCTTAGAAAATACAAATAGGAAAATTTAAGAACACAACACTGCTTCACTTAGTGGATCCAATTCCTACTATGTGCCTAGAAGTATTCTTGGCACTGGGGATAAATGAGTTACCAAGACAAATCCCCTGACTTCATAAAGCTTACATTCTAGTGTAGAAAGCAGACAATAAACCAATACGGAATAAATGTCCTATCTGTTAAATATTAGGAGAAAAATAAAGCAGGAGAAGGCAGAGCGACAAGTGTTACCTTTTAGACAAGCTTGTCAGGGAAGGTCTCAAGGAAAACTGTAACTGAGTAGAGACTTGACTAAAGTAAGGGAATAAGCTGTATGAATGTCTGAGAGAAAAACATTCCAAGCAAAGAAGACAAAACGTCCAAATGCCTGAGAAAGGTGTATGTCTAGTTAGGCTCCAGGAAAAGCTAGGAGACCAGTAAAGATGGTGCCCAGTGAAAAAGGGAATGTAAGATGTGGTTATACAGGTAGCCAAGGCCA
Source organism: Plecturocebus donacophilus (assembly GCA_004027715.1). Classification (NCBI taxonomy): domain Eukaryota; kingdom Metazoa; phylum Chordata; class Mammalia; order Primates; family Pitheciidae; genus Plecturocebus; species Plecturocebus donacophilus. The sequence goes on along the minus strand of PVKP010032001.1, from coordinate 9,790 downwards.
GATCAATGGAGCGTGAAGACAACAGTAGTGTATGGACTTAGAATTTTATTCTAAATATCACTGGAGTCTTTGGATGGTTAACAGAGGGAAGTAAAAGGCTATCACTTTGAATTTGGAAGGATCACCCTGGCTACTATGTGTGGGATAAGAGTAGAATGGAATGAAAATGAAAGGAGGAAGACCAGTTAGGAAGCTAATGCAGCTGTGCAGTGGAATAGTGTCAAGTTCTGGAATAACAGCAGTGGAGGGGTTGAAAGTAGTTGAATCCAGGATATACTGAGTAGGTAAAGCCCTCCAGTGGTCTGGATGTCTAAAATGTGAAATCAAGAAAGACTCCATATTTTTAGCCTAAACAATATACAGTGGCATATATAGAGGTGCAAACACTGGGAGAGAAGATCTGAGGATAACAATAAAAATTTTCAGAGAGGACACATTAAATTTGAGATCCTCTTCAGACATCTAAGAGGAAATATTAAGAAGCAAGCTGGAAGATACAAGTTGTGTTCAAAGCAAGAAAGAGCTGGTGACATAATTTTAGAGTCATTACTATTTAGATAACATAATAACAGCAAAAAAAAAAAAAAATAGATAATAAGCCATAAAACTGAGTAAGACCACCTAATACATAAGAAGATGAGCAAAGAGAATGAGGAAAAAACAGTAAAGGAGGAGCAGGAAAAACCAAAACCAAGAGAGTACAGTGACCTGAAAGTCAAGTTTAATAAAAAAAAAAAAGTTTCACTCCTGAGAGTGGTTAGCTGTGTAAAATGATCCTGAAAGCTTAAGAAAGATGAAGACTAAAAGCTGGTTTGGGCAATATGAGATCATGACATTGACAAGAATAATTATAGTAGAATGAGAGAAAGTTTGATTAGAATGGGTTCATGAGAAAATGGTGAAAAGTAAGTAGTAATCATAGGTATAAATAACTCAAAGATTTTCGTTATGATGGAGCAAAGAAGCTGTACAGTAACTAAAAGGGGATGTTGGATCAAGAGAGGCTATTTGTGTTGAAGGGGGGTGATTCTCTAGCACCCATCTTATGTTAATGAAATAAATCATGGAGAAGGGAAAATTCATGATGCAGGAAAGCAAGGAAAACTGCAAACCCAAAGTCCATAAAAGGGGGCAGAATATAAGACACAAGCTGAGGAGTTGGACTTAGAGTCTTTATTCCATTTTACCAGGACAGAAACTACAATATATGGGTAGGGATGCAACCAAGAAAATAGATTTGATGGTGGGTGAATATGGAATTTTTTTTGTTGTTGTTTCTGTATTTTTTATTTTTTTTACTGAAATAAGCAAGATCATCACTAAAGAACCAAAAATGAGAAGAGGTGTTGGAAGTGTCAGGAGAAAATAAAAGGTGGTAAAATAATCATCTTCAATAATCAGAGCTGGGTGTGGTGGCTCACACCAGTAATCCCAGCACTTTGGGATGTGTGTTAGAAATAAGGCTCGGAGTTGTAAGGAAAAAGGAGCACTCAGACAAAGGATTTCTTAGCAAAGCGATTTTACTCTTGTGCAAGAAAGTGTCTCCCATATAGCTAGTTGCTACAAGAGCACCTTTAACAAAGGGGAGTAGAAGTTTTTATTCCTAATGCGACTCCAGCCCCGTGTCCTTTCTCCATTAGCTAAAGTCAGACTACACAATCTAAACTAAACTTGAATTAGCTAAACATTTAAACTTTCTTAAATAAAGTAAACATGTAATAAGAGGGAGGGGAGAGGAGAAGAAAGGGCTGTCTGCAGCGAACTAGAGAACTAGTCTTTTCCAAAATAAAAGAATGTAAGCTAGTGCTGATAATGCAACTAGTACTGTAGCATGCCTAAGCGTACAGTAAATCAGAAAGGAGAAAAAGAGCAAAAAAAGAAGAAGAAAGACATGTTAAGAATTGAAGAATAAAAAGCAAGCTGTTTAAAAAGAAACTTTGCCATATTTCGCAAGGCAGGCAGATCACCTGAGGTCAAGAGTTCAAGACCAGCCAGGTCAACATGGCAAAACACTGTCCCTACTAAAAATACAAAAATTATCTGTGCACGGTGATGTGAACCTATAATCCCAGCTACTTGGGAGGCTGAGGCAGGGAGAACTGCTTGAACCCAAGAGGTGGAGGTTGCAGTGAGCGAAGATCATGCCACTGCACTCCAGCCTGGCTAACAGAGCAAGACTCCATCTCAAAAATAATAATAATAATCAGAGAGAAATTTTCTAAGTAAAACTGGAAGGTAACAACCAAGACCTGCTTGAGATTTGAGGTTGCAAATTTAAAATGAAACCAGTCAGCAAGATTATGTGTTTTTCAAGCCATGTTCAGGTGCTATAATGCAAAATTTGGGTTGTGTCATGAAAGCAAAACAGTGGAGGATGGCAAAGGAGTTGAGGTCATTTAAGAGAATGACTAAAAAGATGGTTCATAAAATCTGGATAGAAAAGGAGAGGGACAAACTGCACTGGTAATATCACACTGAACTGGAGGTCTCGATAAGGCTGAATAATTAATGTGGTAGGGATATTAAGAGAAAGTAAGCTGGAAAAAGAAGTTGTAGTCAAATAGTAGGATGGCTGAAACAGATTTTTGGAAATGAAACCCGCAATTATCCTGGTGACTGATACAATGACAAAGGCTAAAGTATAACCGTAAGAATGAGTAGCTGAGGTAGGTTAGAGAACTAGATTTTTGAGGGGAAAAAAGGAAGCAAGAGGTAAGTGTATTGAATAGATTTCGAAAAGGACAATGGAAGAAGCAGAGAAGAGATAAACAGAAAAGCAAATGCTAAATCTTAATGAATGAGAGAATACCCAGGAAAAAAGTTAATACATGTAACAAAAAGGGTATATGGTATAGTTTGATAACATTGTTTTAAAGTAACTTTTAAGTAATCATTATGTTGGGGGAAAAAAAAAAACTAAAGCTTCACAAAGACTTTTCACTAGTAAAAGTAACAATATATAGTACAGAAAAAAATCATATGAAAAAGAACTAACAGAACTTATATAAATTCAAGTTTCAAGGAATACAATAATTGATGAATGTGCACAAAAGGATGAAATTTAGTATTCTCAACTTCCAAGCATCATTTTGTTACTCTAACTAGACCTTACTGGAAAGAAAGATAGGAACTAAAGATTATTTGAAGACTTTCCAAGAATTATACCTATATAATAGCAACACATCTGACAACCATAATGATTTTTGGAAAAATATATTTTAAAATATATAACAATTTTTATTTTTCTCATCTCTAACTGTATGTTATTCTGTAAGCATCAACATATATTCAACTTCAGAGAAAAAGCCTATCACTGTGTCTAAATTCTATCTAACGACTGTTGAAAACTTTGCCAATGAGGGACTATCTCCTACAGGTATCCTCTAAATACAATATGAATCACAGTCCCTTTGATAACTTATCACTGATGTGTAAATTTTGGAAACTGCTTTGGGCAACCAACTCTAGCTACCTTCTGCAGATGCACAACATACACCAGCTTATTTAAGGGCACCTAAAAGTCCAGCAGACCAGAAACAGTTTGGTCTAGTTTGGCCTAGCATTTCATAATATTAATTCCATAATAAAACATATTACTTTTTTTAATACACATATTAACAAATAAGCTTTAAACAAACACTAGATGGTTCATAGGCCAGAATATGCTATGAGCAATCATACTAACTGTCTGGATTATTGTTTCTCCCAGTCTTTATTTTGCTTTGATAAAACATTTATCGTCAGATATAAAATAATTATAATAAATCAGGGCTTAGGGAAAAAGTAGAGACAGCGAGCTCAGTTTTTTTCACTTTGTCATTAGTTATCAAAACTACTTAGGCAGATGGGAAACTTAAGAGTTCAGTATAAAGACAAATGCTTAATACAGAATATTGCTATACAAATGCTATATGCAGTGTATGGACATATGTAAAGTATTATACACATTCTTATAAATTCTTGAGTTCTGATACCTGTTTCCACAATAGTTTCTGTCTCTGTTGTCTCCAGCCCATCCATGCTGTCCTCATCTTCCACTGCAGTCTTCCCCCTACTTCGAGGTCTACAGAAAAAGGAATAAGTACATATTAATTAATAAATTTTAAGGCTTAGACTTATATTCAACATAAAGCACAACTTGAAGGTACACAAAATAAATAATTTGGGCATTTTTCCAGCATTTTATCATATTAAGTAGAAAATATCAGAGTTTACAGTCTTTTTCTTCCTAAAATCTAGCACTTCCTTATACTCTAAATGTGAAAACAGACCCACATGAATATAACTGTGTCGTCATAATTCACTTAAGTACTTCTCATTGTGGTTTTGTCCTCTTTTAGGTAATCTTCTGATGACCCCGTCTACACTAGTGGCTTTTAACTACATAATGGGTTCTTCACAAAGTTCACATACCAGGTTTTACCTCTACATTTAATAAAGTTGATAAAAAATGATCAGATATACAGTGATTGTGATGCAGATGACTAAAAAACAAAATTTTTTAAATTAAGCATGATTATAAACATGTCCACCTTACAAGTATAATAAAATTTAATTTACAAACACTTCAAGAAAGTAAAATAAAGCTAAAAGTCACAGTAAGGTGACATTCCTGATGCAAAGCAATTAACAAAAAGGCAAAAAAACAACTACTGCCCTTAAATTTTGTGAATTATCCTAAATAAGGTATAGAATTGAGTAAAAGAGGCCAGGCGCAATGGCTCATGCCTGTAATCCCAGCACTTTGGGAGGCCGAGGTGGGTGGATCACGAGGTCAGGAGTTTGAGACTAGCCTGGTCAACATGGTGAAATCCCATCTATACTAAAAATACAAAAATTAGCAGGGCATCATAGTGCACGCCTGTAGTCCCAAGCTACTCAGGAAGCTGAGGCAGGAGAATCACTTGAACCCCAGAGGCAGAGGCTACAGTGAGCCAAGATCATGCCACTGCACTCTAGCCTAGGCGACAGACCAAGACTCCATCTCAAAAAATAAAAACATATAAACAGAAATAAGTAAAAGAAAAATTAATAACACATTAGAGAGACAAGATGTTACACATAAAAACTTAGAAACTGACAAAGCAGTAACCTGTAATCCCAGCTACTCAGGAGGCTGAGGCAGGAGAATTACTTGAACCCAGGGAGCGGAGGTTGCAGTGAGCCAAGATCGCACCACTGCACTCCAGTGTGGGCAACAAGAGCAAAACTCCCTCTCAAAAAAATAATAAAATAAAAACTTAACCAACCTAAACCGTATCTATAACATAAGAATATGTTAAAAACTAAAGTGATCAGCCGGGCATGGTGGCTCATCCCTGTAATTCCAGTATTTTGGGAGGCCAAGGCAGGCGGATCACTTGAGATCCAGCCTGGCCAAGATAGTTAAAACTCTATCTCTACTAAAAAAATACAAATATTAGCTGGGCATGGTGGCGCGTGCCTGTATTCCCAGCTACTGAGGAGGCTGAGACAGGAAAACTGCTTGAAACTAGAAGGCAGAAATCACAGTGAGCCAGGAGTGTGCCACTGTATACCCCAGCCTGGGCAACAGAGCAACACCTCTGTCTGGAAAAAAAAAAAAAAAAAAGTCTAAATCGTTTTATAATTAAATTACTAAAAACTATCAAAAAGTCATCCTTAACCAAAAATAACAAAATTAAAAGGAAATATCTGAATCAGAATTCCAACACTGTCAAAAACTATAAATGAAAACAAAAAACTGAGTACAATCCTACTGAATATAATCAGAACGCCAGAATGATTCAATATTAGAAATTTGTTAATATTATGTAACAAATCAAACAGTCAAAATAGCATCATTTCAAACTTCATAGGGAGACAGGGGAAAGAAGGCAGAACTAAATAAAAAGACTACAAAACCTGAAAGATGAAAAACAGTGATAAAGGATAAAACGCTCTAAGGTGGATCTTACTGTTCATGGACAAAAGGAAAGAATACCTTTAGATTTTATTAAGTGGTTGTTTTTAAATTTGATAGAAAACATTAAAATAAAGTAGGAAGAAGGGATAAGAAAATATGATCAATCCAATAGCAGGCAGAAAAGGAGTGAAAATGAATAGTACATAGAAAATAACATAAAAAGATAAATATAAATAGGAATTTTCACAATAAATATAAATGGCTAAAACTCTGTCATAATGATAAAAAGATTTATTTTGATAGCGTAACTCAAAAGAACTTCAGATTATATAAAGCAAACATTTACAGAACAAAGGGAAATTGATAACTGATCATTAAAGAGATTTTAATATCCCACTCTCAGAAGCTGACAGATGAAACATTATCGTTTGAAGCATTTTAAACAAGTATTTGGACAACACATTTAAAAAGCATCAATAGATTACTCTATCAGTCCTTTTGTCTGACTCTGTTCAAACACAGTAGATACAGAAATAAATAAAACAAAATCCTTCCCTTCATAAAACTACATTCTAGTAAGAACAAACAGTAAACAAGTATTACACATATAACATCCAAGAAAAGAAAGCAAAGAAAAAGGGACTAGCTATTTTAAATAACAGATTTACAAAATAAATGTTTCAAATTTTTTTTTTTGGAGACAGAGTTTTTGCTCTGTCGCCAGGTGACAGGCTGGAGTGCAGTGGCACGATCTCAGCTCACTGCAACCTCCGCCTCCTGGGTTCAATCACTTCTCCTGCCTCAGCCTCCTGAGTAGCTGAGACTACAGGTGTGCAGCACGACGCCCAGCTAATTTTTTGTATTTTTAGTAGAGATGGGGTTTCACCATGTTGGCCAGGACGGTCTCAATCTCTTAACCTTGTGATCCACCCGCCTTGGCCTCCCAAAGTGCTGGGATTACAGGCTTGAGTCACCACACCTGGCCTAAAATAAAATTTTTTAAGAATAAAGAGCTACTTCAGCACAGAACTGAAGATGAAGCAAACCATACAGATATGTGGGAGAAAAGCACTGCAGTAGACGGAACAGCAAATGCAAAATTCTTGAGATGAGACCAAGTGAAGGGGGTTGGAAGAACAAGAAAGATATATGGTGTCTGGAACACAGTCAGCAGTAGGGAGTAAGAAGACATGAGGTCTAAGAATTGTTTTTTGAAATAAGATCGTTTTGTTTAGAAATCTGTAGACTAATATAAGAATTAGGGACCAGGAGACTAGAAATCCTTAAAATAATCCTAACATGGCTACTTCAATGAGAATAGAGAATGAGAAATTAATTCAAATGATATTATGAAAGTAACATCCATTTTTAAAGAAACTCAAAATCATATGCTTTAGCTGGCTTTTTAACTTAATCTCTCAGACCAATTTTCTGCTCTTTTTTTAGTTTCCTTCTCCATTATCTGGACCATCACGGTGTATGCTGAGGTTTTGTTTTTGTTTTGGCACAATTGGCTTTATTTTGAGCTTGTTCTGTCTAATTTATAATCTCTATCAACATATCAGTTATCTGCATTCCCCTACTTCTTAAAAAATAATTTTCATTTTAATTTTTGCTTTTAAAATGTTTTCTTCCAGTTTCTCCTACCCTTGGTTTTGACACTAGGAAGACATGCTTTTTATGTTCATCAATTCATCGGAATTCCTTTCCTTCTGGCCAATGGACCAACTTATTAACATCACATCATTTTAAAACTTCTTTTATTTCATTGGTGTCCCCCTTATTGCTGTTCACTGGCTTCTGGCATATGACTTTTCTGACTAATCAAACACTAACTTCTGAATGCAAAAGATAATGGTCTCTTAATCCTTTCATTTCGGTGTTCTTCACTTCACTTTATTAATAAGAAATGTGAAGTAAAACAATACAACTAACGTGGCCAGGCGCAGTGGCTCACACCTGTATTCCCAGCACTTTGGGAGGCCAAGGCAGGTGGATCAATCTGAGGTCAGGTGTTCAAGACCAGCTTGGCCAACATGGTGAAACCCCATCTCTACTAAAAATACAAAAATTAGCAGGGTATGGTGCTGTGCATCTGTAATCCCAGCTACTCTGCAGGCTGAGGCAGGAGAATTGCTTGAACCTGGGAGGCAGAGCTTGCATTGAGTCAAGATCACACCACTGCACTCCAGCCTGAGTAACAAAGCAAGACTCTGTCTCAAAAAAAAAAAAAAAAAAAAAAGAATACAACTGACTTTATTTGAGAAAAATTTCTACCAAAATTTAATGTTCCATATTAATCTCAGAAGCTGAAACCAACTTGAGTTCCTAAAGTAACAAAGGAGACTTCTACATAAAGCTGCATGGGAGTAAGACAAGTCAAAACTACCCTCCAGCTATAAACAACTAGAAACCAGACCAATATAAGAAACAACCATTATCAAACACTGGACAACAGGCAAGGCAAAAGGAGCAAAGAGAAAGAAAGAAACAAGGTGGAAGATAGCCGATTAGCAACAGCTCAGGAATGTAGCTCCCAGCGAAAGCGCAGAGAATGAGTGGACGCCGCACTATCCGACGAATTTTTGTTGCCCACAGACCGGGAGATTCCCCGCAGAGGAGCCACACGGGTCGCCAGCGCAACTCTTCTGGCCGACACGGCTATTTTGCCAGTGCCCCAGCGCAGCGCTTCTCGGTGCGGAGTATACAGACGCACGGGCTCGGCTGGTCCCATCCCCACAAGGAAAACAGCAATTGGAAGCGCTGAGGACTGACTTTCACAGCAAGCACAGCGAACCCGGGAAGGTCCGGCTGTATGGGGAACGGGCATTCGCCAAAGGAAAACTAAGAAACAGAAAAAACTTCATCACCGGGCGGAGAGAGATCCAAGATGGTCGCGTAGCAGCAGCTCAGGATTGTACCTCCCAGTGAAAGCACAGAGACTGAGTGTATGCCACAATTGCAGACGAATTTTTGATGCCCACAAACTGGGAGATTCCCGGCGAAGGAGCCACATGGGTTTCCAGCGCGACTCTTTTGGCCAGCGCGGCACTTCTTCCTGTGGAGTATACGGGACTGGGTGCCTAACTTTTAGTCGGGCTCCGCTGGTCCCATCCCCACAAGGAGAACAGCAATTGGAAGCACTGAGGACTGAGAGCAAGCACAGCTGAACCCGGGAAGGCCCAGCTCTGTGGGGAAGGGGCGCCCGTCAAAGGAAAACTAAGAAACAGAGAAAACTTCATAACCAACAAGCCGGACGTCCACTCAGAGACCCAATCTCAAAGTCGGCAATTACAAAGACGACAGGTGGATAAATTCACAAAAATGGGAAGAAACCAGTGCAAAAAGGCTGAGAACACCCGAAATCAGAATGCCTCTCCTCCTACAGGGGATCACAGCTCCTCATCAGCAAGAGAACAAGGCCTGACGGAGGATGAGTGTGATGAACTCACAAAATCAGGCTTCAGAAGGTGGATAATAAGAAACTACTGTGAGCTAAAAAGAACATGTTCTAACCCAATGCAAAGAAACTAAGAACCTTGAAAGAAGATTTAACGAAATGTTAACGAGAATGGACAACTTAGAGAAGAACATAAGTGAATTGATGGAGCTGAAAAACACAACACGAGAACTTCACGAAGCATGCACAAGTTTCAACAGCCGAATTGACCAAGTAGAAGAAAGGATATCAGAGGTCAAAGATCAATTCAATGAAATAAAACGAGAAGGCAAGATGACAGAAAAAAGGGTAAAAAGGAATGAACAAAGTCTCCAAGAAATATGGGACTATGTGAAAAGACCTAATCTACGTTTGATAGGTGTACCTGAATGTGATGAAGAGAATGAATCCAAGCTGGAAAATACTCTTCAGGATATTATCCAGGAAAACTTCCCCAACCTAGCAAG
>PVKP010032000.1:0-26416 GCA_004027715.1 Plecturocebus donacophilus | reverse complement strand
GAAAATTGCAGCTTCTGGTAACGCTAGCTGGCTGTTTTGCCCATTAGTTGATGTAGATTCTTCATTATGGTGATGCTCTTTACCTTTTGGTATGTTTTTGGAATGGCTGATACTGGTTGTTCCCGTCCATGTGTAGTGCTTCTTTCAGAAGCTCTTGTAAAGCAGGCCTGGTGGTGATGTAATCTCTGAGTACTTGTTTATCCGCAAAAAAATTTATTTTTCCTTCGCTTATAAAGCTTAGTTTGGCCGGATATGAAATTCTAGGTTGAAAGTTCTTTTCTTTAAGGATGTTGAATGTTGGCCCCCACTCTCTTCTGGCTTGTAGGGTTTCTGCTGAGAGATCTGCTGTGAGTCTGATGGGCTTCCCTTTATGGGTAACCCGACCCTTCTCTCTGGCTGCCCTTAGCATTTTCTCCTTCATTTCAACCCTTGTGAATCTGATGATTATGTGTCTTGGGGTTGCTCTTCTTGAGGAATATCTTTGTGGTGTTCTCTGTATTTCATGGACTTGAATATTGGCCTGCCTTGCTAGCTTGGGGAAGTTTTCCTGGATAATATCCTGAAGAGTATTTTCCAGCTTGGATTCGTTCTCTTCGTCACATTCAGGTACACCTATCAAACGTGGATTAGGTTTTCTCTTTGAGTCATTTGCCAATTTATACTTACGAGTCTAAAGATTTTTTTGATACCATCCCTCGATATTTACCTATATCATCAATTCTAATACACTTTATTCACATCTTAACATCTCTAAAATCTAGACAAATGTGCAAGTCAATGACATCTTTCTTTCAAGAGGTACATAAAACAATGATGCATGTCAAAATAAAGTCATTTTACCTTTGAAGAGGTACAATAGGCTACTCAATATGCTTGCTTGGATGTATCAAAGGAAATTCAGACATAATTGGTTCAAGATCAGCCTTATGATTACTCCTTCAATGTGATTATTCCCTTTCAGTATTTTTTCTCCCAGTTAATGGCACTACTATAACTTCAGACAGGCAAGCCCTAAATGTGTAAGTCATCCTCAGCAGCTACCTCTTCCTCATCCTTCATACCCAACCATCTCCTGTTACTAGCAGCTTAACCTGTTCAATACGTAATGTTGTCATTATTATTCCTAAGTTTTTAGTTTTAAAACCACTGTTTGTTTTAATCAACTGTATTGAGAAGTAATATACATTCATGCATTTGTTTAAAGTGCGCAGATTGTTGAGTTTTGACAAATGCATGTAGTTATGCAACTGCTACGATGATCAAGATATAGAACATGTCTCTCACATGGAAAAGAGCCCTCTGTTCATTTGCATTCATCTTTTCACCCCTTCTGCTATGACTGGCAACTATAAATCTTCTTTGGATCTATAGATTATCTTTACCTCCTAGAATTTCATGTGACTAAAATCATATCGTATGGACATTTCTTTTTTGATTTTACTTTAAGTTCCAGAATACAAGTGCAGAATGTGTAGTTTTGTTACATAGGTATACATGGGCCATGGTGGTTTGCTATACATATCAACCCATTATCTAGGTTTTAAGCCCCACATGCATTAGCTGTTTTTCCTAATGCTTTCCTTTCCCTTGTTGGTTTAAAGACTGTTTTATCAGAGACTAGGATTGCAACCCCTGCTTTTTTTGCTTTCTATTTGCTTGGTAAATATTCCTCCATCCCTTTATTTTGAGCCTATGTGTGTCTTTGCATGTAAGATGAGTTTCCAGAATATAGCACATGGATTTGTCTTGACTCTTTATCCAATTTGCAAATCTGTGTCTTTTAATTGGGGTATTTAGCCCATTTACATTTAAGGTTAATATTATTATGTATAAATTTGATTCTGTCATTCTGATGCTAGCTGGTTATTTGCCCATTAGTTGATGCTGTTTCTTCATATTGTCAATGGTCTTTACAATTTGGTATGTTTTTGCAGTGGCTGGTACTAGTTTTTCCTTTCAATATTTAGTGCTTCCTTCAGGAGCTCCTGTAAGGTAGGTCTGGTGGTGACAAAGTCTCTCAGCATTTGCTTGTTTGTAAAGGATTTTATTTCTCCCCCTCTCTTATGAAGCTTAATTTGGCCAGATATCAAATTCTGGGTTGAAAACTCTTTTCTTTAAGAATATTGAATACTGGCCCCCACTCTTTTCTGACATGTAGAGTTTCTGCAGAGACATCCACTGTTAGTCTGATGGTTCTCTTTGCAGGTAACCTGATCTTTCTCTCTGGCTGCCCTTAGCATTTTTTCCTTCATTTCAACCTTGGTGAATCTAATGATCATGTGTCTTGGGGTTGCTGTTCTCAAGGAGTATCTATATGGTGTTCTCGTATTTCCTGAATTTGAATGTTGGCCTGTCTTGCTAGATTGAGGAAGTTCTGCTGGATAATACCCTGCAGAGTGTTCTCCAACTTGGTTTCATTCTCCCTGTCACTTTCAGGTACACCAATCAAACACATATTTGGTCTTTTCACATATTCCCATATTTCTTTGAGGTTTTGTTCATTCTCTTTCATTCTTTTTTTCTCTAATCTTGTCTTCTCACTTCATTTCATTAAGTTGATCTTCAGTCTCTGATATCTTTTCTTCTGCTTGATTGATTCAGCTATTGATACTTGTGCATGTTTCATGAAGTTCTTGTGCTGTGTTTTTCAGCTCTGTCAGGTCATTTATGTTCTCTAAACTGCTTATTCTAGTTAGCAATTCATCTAACCTTTTTTCAAGTTTCTTAGCTTTCCTGCATTGGGTTAGAAAATGCACCTTTAGCTCGGAGGAGTTTGTTATTACCCACCTTCTGAAGCCCACTTCTGTCAGTTCATTGAAACTCTTTCTCCATCCAGTTTTGTTCCCTTGCTGGTGAGGAGTTGTGATCCTTTGGAGAAGAGGCATTCTGGTTTTTGGCATTTTTAGCCGTCTTGCACTGGTTCCTTGTCACCTTTGTGGATTTATCTATCTTTGTCTTTGCTGTTGGTGACCTACGAATGGGGTTTCTGAGTGGAGATCCTTTTTATGTTGATGCTATTCCTTTCAGTTTGTCAGTTTTCCTTCTAATAGTTGGCCCCTCTGCTGCAGGTCTGCTGGAGTCTGCTGGAGGTCTACTCCAGACCCTGTTTGCCTGTGTACACCAGCAGAGGCTGCATAACAGCAAAGTTTGCTGCCTGATCCTTCCTCTGGAAGCTTCATTTGAGAGGGGCACCCACCAGATGCCAGCCAGAGCTCTCCCATATGAGGTGTCTGTCAACCCCTGCTGGAAGGTGTCTCCCAGTCAGGAGACATGGGCATCAGAGACCCACTTGAGGCGGCAGACTGACCCTTAGCAGAGCTTGAAGGCTGTGCTGGGAGATCCACTGCTCTCTTCAGAGCCAGCAGGCAGGGACACTTAAGTCTGCTGAAGCTGTGCCCACAGCTCTCTCTTCCCCAGGTGCTATATCCCAGGGAGATGGGGGATTTTATCTATAAGTCCCTGACTGGGGCTGTTGTCTTTTTTTCAGAGATGTCCTGCCCAGAAAGGAGGAATCTAGAGAGGCAATCTGGCTACAGTGGCTTTGCAGAGCTGCAGAGGGCTCCACCCAGTTGGAACTTCCCTGCAGCTTTGTTTACACAGTGAGGGGAAAATCGCCTACTCAAGCCTAAATAATGGCGGATGCCCCTCTCCCACCAAGTTAGTGCATTCCAGGTTGACTTCAGACTACTGTGCTGTCAGGGAGAATTTCAAGCTGGTGGATTTTAGCTTGCTGGGCTCCTTGGAGTGGGTTCCTCTGAGCTAGATCCCTTGGCTCCCTGGCTTCAGCCCCCTTACCAGGGGAGTGAATGGTTCTATCTTGTTGGCATTCCAGGCACCACTGGAGTTTGAAAAAATCTCCCACAGCTAGTTCAGTGTTTGCCCAAACAGCCACCCAGTTTTGTGCTTGAAACCCAGGGCCCTGGTGATGTAAGCACCCAAGGGAATCTCCTGGTCTGTGGGTTGCAAAGACCACTGGAAAAGCGTAGTATCTGGGCTGCAGTGCACTGTTCCTCACGGCACAGTCCCTCACAGCTTCCCTTGGCTAGAGGAGAGAGTTCCGTGACCCCTTGCACTTCCCAGGTGTGGGAGACAATGCCCCACTCTGCTTCAGCTTGCTCTCCATGAGCTGTACCCACTGTCTAACCAGTCCCAGTGAGATAAGCTGGGTACCTCAGTTGGAAATGCAGAAATCACCTGCCTTCTACATTGATCTCACTGGGAGCTTCAGACCAGATATGTTCCTATTCGGCCATCTTGCTAGTCTCTCTATTTTGAATTTTTAACATGAAGGGATGTTGAATTTTATCAAACACCTATTCTTCATCTATTGAGATGATCATGTGTTTTTTGTCCTTGGTTCTGTTTATGCAATTGATTACATTTATTGATTTGTATATGTTGAATCAGCCTTACATACCAGGGATGAAGTTGACTTGATCATGGTGGATAAGCTTTTGATGTGCTGCTGAATCCAGTTTGCCAGTAATTTATTGAGGATTTTCACATCAATGTTCATCAGAGATATAGGCATAAAGTTTTTTTTTTGGTTGTGTATCTGCGGGTTTTGGTAGCAGGATGATGCTGGCCTCATGAAATTAGTCAGACAGCAGTTCTTCCTTTCCAATTGTTGGAACAGTTTCAGAAGGAATAGTATCAGTTCCTTTTTGTATCTCTGGTAGAATTCAGCTGTGAATCCATCTGGTCCTGGGCATTTTTTACTTGGAAGTCTATTAATTACTACCTCAATTTTAGAACTATTATTGGTCTATTCAAGAATTTGACTTCTTCCTGGTTTAGTCTTAGGATGGTGTATGTGTCTAGGGATGTATCCATTTCTTCTAGATTTTCTAGTTTATTTGCATAGAGGTGTTTACAGTATTCTCTGATGGTAGTTTTTATTTCTGTGGGATCAGTAATGATATCCTCTTTATCACTTTTTATGGTGTCTGTCTTATTCTTTATCTTCTGTATTAGTCTAGCTAGCAGTCTATTTTTTTAATTCTTTCAAAAAACAAGCTCCTGAATTTATTGATTGTTTGAAGGGTTTTTTTGTATCTCTATTTCCTTCAGTTCTGCTCTGATCTTAGTTATATCTTGTCTTCTGCTAGCTTTCAAATTTTTTTGCTCTAACTCTTTTAATTGTGATGTTAGAGTGTCAATTTGAGATCTTTCTCACTTTCTAATGCAGGCATTTAGTGCTATAAATTTCCCTCTTAACACTGCTTTAGCTGTGTCCCAGAGATTCCGATACATTGTCTCTTTGTTATCATAGGTTTCAGGTAACTTCATGATTTCTGCCTTAATTTTATTATTTACCCAATTCATTCAAGAGCAAATTGTTCAATTTCCATGTAGTTGTATATTTTTTACTGAGTTTCTTAATAAGTGCCATGTGGCACTGATAACAATGTACATTCTGTTGATTTGAGGTCGAGAGTTCTATAGATGTCTATTAGGTCTACTTAATCAAGAGCTGAGTTCAATGAATACCCTTGTTTGTTTTCTGACTTGTTCATCTGTCTAATATTAACAGTGGGGTGTTAAAGTCTCCCACTATTACTGTGTGGGAATCTAAGTCATTTTGGAGGCCTCTAAGAATTTGTTTTATAAATCTGGGTGTTCATGTATTGGTCTATGTATATATTTATGATAGTTCTTCTTGTTGAATTGATCCCTTTACTATTTTGTAATGTACTTCTTTGTCTCTTTTTTTTTTATCTTCGCTGGTTTAATATCTGTTTTATCAGAGACTAGGATTGCAACCCCTGCTTTTTCTTTGCTTTCCATTTGATTGGTAAATATTCCTCCCTTTATTTAGAGCCTATATGTGTGCCTTCACACATGAGATGGGTCTCCTGAATATAGCACACTGACGACTCTTGACTATCCAATTTTGCCATTCTATGTCTTGCAATTTGGTCATTTACCCCATTTTCATTTAAGGTTACTATTTTTATCTGTGAATTTGATCCTGTCATCATGATACTATCTGGTTATTTTGCACACTAGTTGATACAGTTTCTGCATAGTATCATTGTTCTTTATATTTTGATGTGTTTTGCAGTGGCTAGTACTGATTTTTCCTTTCCATATTTAGTGCTGCCTTCAGGATCTCTTTCAGGGCAGGCCTGGTGGTGACAAAATTCCTCAGCATTTACTTTTCTGGAAAGGATTTTATTTCCCCTTCACTTACAAAGCTTAGTTTGGCTGGATAGAAAATTCTGGGATGAAATTTGTTTTCTTTAAGAATATTGAATATTGACCCCACTCTCCTCTGGGTTGTAGGGTTTCTGCTAATGTCTCTCATTAGTCTAATGGGCTTACCTTTGTAGGTGGCCTGACTTTTCTCTCTGACTGCTCTTAACATTTTTTCCTTCATTTAGACCTTGGAGAATCTGAGGATTATATGTCTTGGGGTTGATCTTCTCATGGAGTATCTTAATGGTGTTCTCTGTATTTCCTGAATTTGAATGTTGGCCTATCTTGCTAGGTTGGAGAATTTCTCCTGGATAATATCCTGAAGTGTGTTTTCCAACTTGGTTCCATTCTCCTGTCTCTTTCAGGTACTTCAATCAATCACAGGTATGGTCTTTTCATACAGTTCCATATTTCTCAGAGGTTTTGTTTATTCCTTTTCATTCTTTTTACACTAATCTTGTCTGCATGCCTTATTTCAGCAAGATGGTCCTCAAACTCTTATATCCTTTCTTCTGTTTGGTCAATTAGGCTATTGATAATTTTGTACCCTTCATGAAGTTGTTTTCATGTTGTGTTTTTCAGCTCCATTAGGTCGTTTATGTTCTTCTCTAATCTGGTTACTCTAGTTAGTAGCTCCCGTAACCTTTCATCAAGGTTCTTAGCTTCTTTGCATTGAGTTAGAACATATTTCTTTAGCTCAGCAGTTTGTTATTACCTACCTTCTGAAGCCTACTGTTGTCAATTTGTCCCTCTAATCTTCTGTCCAGTTCTGCACACTTGCTGGAGAAGTCATTTGGAGGAGAAGAGGCACTCTGGCTGCTTGGGTTTTCAGTGTTTTGTTGTGGATTCTTTCTCATCTTCATGAGTTTGTCTAGTATTAATCTTTAAGGCTGCTGACCCTTAGATGGGGTTTTTGTGGGGACTTTTTTTTGTTAATACTGTCATTGTTGCTTTCTGCTTGTTTGTTTTTCTTGCAAAGGTCATTTCCCTCTTCTGTAGGGCTGCTGCAGTTTGCTGGGGGTTCACCTCAGGCCCTATTCACGTGGTTTGCTTCTGCACCTGGAAATGTCACTTAAGGAGGCTGGAGAACAGACAAGATGGGTGCCTGTTCCTTCCTCTGTGATCTCTGATCTAGAGAGGCACTGAACTGATGCCAGTAGGAATGCTTCCCTATAGGGTGTCTGACAACCCCTGTTGGAGGTTTTCACCCAGGTGTGTGGCATGGGGAGCAGGAACTGTTTACCAAAGCTCTTTGTCCCTTGGCAGATGTAGTGTGCTTTGCTAAAGGGAAATCCACTCATCTGGGCTGCCTGGATTCCTCAGAATTAGCAGGAGAGACTAAGTCTTCTGGTCCATGGAGACTTCAGCCACCCCTCCCCCGAGTGCTCAGGCCCAGGGAGATCAGAGTTCTTTCCCTGAGCCCCTGGCTGGGAGTTGTTGGAGTTCCTGCCCCACTGAGTGAAAAGTGATGGGTCAGGGTCAGGCCTGAAGAGGCACTGTCCGTAGTCTGCCACAGCTGGTGTGGGTGTGTTGGGCTGTGGGGGATACCTCTTGGGACCAAGCTGTCCTGCCTTCCTGGATCCAGTAGGAGAAAAGTATGGCCTGGAGCTATAGAGATGGATGCTGCCCTTCCTGCATCCTGGGAGCTTAGTGTGTTAGACAGTTATCAGTGCCAGTGTGGTTATGGTCGCCCCTATCCCCAGGAACTCAGCAAACTTAAGCAGATTCTAGCTGAATGACTGTGGAGAATCTGTGTGGCTCCATGGTTGGAACTCTAGGCCCTGATGGCACAGGCTCACAAATGGAATCTTCTGATCCAGAGGTTGCACAGTTCTATGGAAAAAGCAAGTTTTCCCAGGTTGGGTAGCACACTCATTCACCACCTCCTTCAGCTAGGGGGTGGGGGCTTCCCTGCACATGTGGCTCTCAGGTGGTCTGCCACACCACACTGCTCTTCCTTCCTTTTTATCGGTCATGCCAGTTGCTTAGTCAATCCTGAAGATAGAACCTGGATACCTTGGTTGCTAGTGCAGGATTCACACGCTTTTACGATTCTTTTCGATGGGAGCCTCTGATCACCACTGCTTCTAGTCAGCCATCTTGGCCCCACCCCCCAGCA
Organism: Plecturocebus donacophilus; assembly: GCA_004027715.1. Taxonomy (NCBI): domain Eukaryota; kingdom Metazoa; phylum Chordata; class Mammalia; order Primates; family Pitheciidae; genus Plecturocebus; species Plecturocebus donacophilus. Next base: position 18,099 of record PVKP010032000.1, on the reverse strand, counting down.
TGAACTTTTATGCATCTCACTTCCTTTACTCAGCTTGATATTCTTGAGATTCATTATATTGTGGCATATATCAGCAGTTTCTTTTTTTTTTATTGGTGAGTAATATTCTATTATGTGTCCATATCACAGGTTTTGTTTATTTATTCACCTAGTAATGGACATTGGGATTGTTTTTAGTTTTTTGCTATTATGAATAAAGTTGATATACACTTTTATGAATAACTCCTTGTGTGAGCATAAGTTCTGAATCTCATGTTTACATACCTAGAAATGGAATTTCTGGGTCATATTGTAGTTGCATGTTTGTATGTTTAGCTTTATAATAAACTGTTAAACTGTTTTTTAAAGTGGTTAGACAAAATCATTCTCTTTTGAAATATATTTTATGTCATCATTTTGTTCCCTTTTTCCCAACCGTTAATCATTTAGCTCTGTCAGATCCTTGCTTATCAGTATCTTTTTCTATTATCAAAGTTCTCCAACACCACTTCCACAGACTTCATCAGAGTCTGTACTTTTTACAAGATGAAAAAATGTACCCTGAAATTAATTCATTTGTGTGGTATTCCCAGATATTTAAAACACTTAAAATTAGGAGTTGACTATGAAGGATTTGGACCCAATTGAGCTACTAACAAAGAGTTTGACTTTTGCTTTCACCATTGACAACTGTCTAGTTCTCCCTTTCCACTTCGCTTTTGCTCCACATCTGAGTAAGCCAATAGTTGCATCTGTACCCTTCCTGTCTCAGTGCTACAGGAAAGTTCAAACCACTATGCAAACTCCATCCTGTATGTGGAAACCCTAACATCTATACCCCTTGTTAGCCATAATCAAAACCAAAGCCAATATACCAGCTCCTTCATTAACACCGTTCCGGACCAGCTTGTACCAGTTCTTCTCTCATAGAATTCACTTGTGTGAGTAACAAACTTTTACTCAAATGTTCTTGGTGTGTGAGGTCTCATCAGTCTCAACCTCAAACCACTAATTGAGAGAATCTATAATATAATGTTTTCACAGGAAGGCCAAAAGCTTCTAGGAGCTAGGTTTAAACTCAGAGGGATGTTTGAGTATAGACTAAAAGTGTGTCCAACTCCTGTCTTTATGTTATGACAAAAAAAAACTTGTGTTTTTTTGGCAATTACATAACTTTAGTAATAACAAATAATAATTTGTATTTATTTTCTATTACACAAGAAATTCTCTACGTAAATAAGCCACAAAGTGAATTCCTATGAATTGAAAGTGGGAGAAATGCAAGAAGATGCATGCTTGATAATAAATGGTAAGAAACTTGGAGAAGAAAAGTAGCTAAACATATGAAAATATAAAGATAATTAAGATAAGAATTCTTTTGAGCAAAGAAAAGTTACATAAGCCAGTGAAGCTTAAAGTGTAGTTTGTAGACCATCATCAACTGTGAGTTTGTTAGAAATGTAAATCCATAGGCCCCACCAGCTCCACTGAATCAGAATCTTGGGAATGAGGTCCAGGAAACTGTATTTTAGTAAGCTCTGTTGATGATTCTGATGCATAAAAAATGTTAAGAACTGCCACAACAGCATGAAAAGCAATTGATTGAGAGTTGCAAGCAATAAAGCCTTTGCAGACAAGAGGTTTATGTCTCCGTAGGCATTCTTTCAAAATATGATAGACCTCATAAAAGCTGCCAAAGAAAATAAATTATGTAAATGAGACATTAAGAAGAAAGACTGTCCTCAGTAAAAGAAATTTAATACCTGTATATTAAGGATCAGAGGAAGTCAACAAAAGATATTTATATATACACTTACTTCTGGAGTGGAAGTTTCTAAAAAAGTATTTGTACAAGTGAGTAACAGTGATTATTAAAAGGAGGAAGGGAGCATAATAGACTAATCAGCATGAAAGTAGTTTTTTTAAAATTAAGTAGTTTAAATGTTTTAAATATATTCTTTCTTACTGCAAATATTAAATCCTAAATTATACATTTTCTTTTCTATTTTCACAGCCACTATCTTGGTCCAAACCAACATAACTCTGCCTGATTCCTGCCATGGTATTCAAACTAATTTTATCAGTTCCACTTTCACTCTTCTCCAATCCCTTTTACACACTGCAGTCAGTGAGAATTATATCATGACAATTCCTCATTTAAAATCCTTCCAAATTGTACCATTATATGTAATACAAAATTAAAACTTTTTACCATAAGCTAAAGTGCCCTAGATTACTCAGGCCCTGCCTGCTTTTCTGATCTTATCTTACATATCTCTGTCTGACCCAGACATGTTTCTTGTCTTTGCTTATTTTATGTCAACTACAGTGGCTGTCAGCCTGTTCCTCCACCATGGTGCACTTGTTACAGCTTCTGAACCTATACACTTGCTGTTCCCTCTGCCTACAGTGCTTTTCTCTCAGATTATACATGGTGAGCCCTGCTTATCATGCAAACTTCAGTTTCCGTGACATGTTTATAAAGAGTACTTTCCTGGACTCAATCCATAACACATCAATCATTCCAAATTATATTATTATTTTATTTTCTTCAAATACTTATAATTATAGCAGAAAGTATTTATTTATTTATTTATTTATTTTGCTTACTTATTGTTTCTTATACCAATACAATGTAAAATCTATGATGGCCAGAACCATGAACTACTTCCTCGGCATGTAAAATGGAACCTGGTACATAAAAGCTGTTTGTTAAATATTTCTTGAAATCTATAAAGATTTATTTTACCACTCTCCTTTTGTTATTCACATGTCCACATTTCTCAATGGATTAATAGTTCTTTGAAGACTGATGTCATGACGTTTTTCTTCTGTGTATCCCAAACTTGAAAATCTAGAATAAAGTTCTCGATAACTTGATCATCATAGACAAATTTTAAGCTTTATCCAATGAGTGCATTTACTGGTCAACAAAGTAATTTGAAAACTATTTATCACTAGTCTTGAGATTTTAGAAAAGCCTTTTTACTCAATTGTAAAAGAGTTCTAACAAAACTGCATTATTTTCCTCACAGAATATTTGTGGTAATTTAAATACATTACACATTCAGCAAATAAATATCATTATCTATTTTTTCTTCTCTATTAGCCAGACCTAAAAATTATTATTTTATTACCTGTTTCTTAGATCAAGGATAGCAAAATACAGCCTGCAATCCAAATCTCAAGCACCACCTGTTTTTATATATCCTGCCAGTTAACAAAGGGCTTTATATTTTTAAACAGTTGAAAAAAATCAACCTAAAATAATGATACATAAAAATTATGTGAAATTCAAGATTGTATTCATAATTAAAATTTTATTAGCACATAGCCACATTGGTTTACATGTATTATTTATTTTATGACTACTGTTGTGCTAAAATGTTAAAAGTGAATATTTGCAAAAGAGACCATACGGCCTACAAGGCTGAAATGCTTACTACCTGGCGCTTTACAAAAAGTTTGCAGACCCCTGGTTTAGAGCACAAATATCATGCATATCAGTTTGCGCTTTGCATTTTATGCTGATCTCCACAGCAATGACTGTGGATTCATCTATATTTACTCTTATAATACGCTGTTCTTTGTGAACATTACCCACATTGTGCTCTATTAAAAGGTTGTGTTTCATTCTATTTTATCTCTTAGACTATACACTCCACAAAAAGAGGAGGTGAGTGCTGAAAAGCCTAGCACTTCTTCATTCAATCTTTCCACAAATATTAATTAATTAATTAGCAACAACAATATTATATCAACATGCATTTAAGACATGTAATATGCAAAAAATAAATAATCTTTTCTTCGCTATTTTATCTAAAGCTAACTTTAACAGGGTTTTACATTCTTTCCAAGAAGAAAAGATATATTGCAACTTAAGAATTTAAACATTCTCCTTTAATTATCAGCATGGCTATTTCATTATAAAAAAGAATTTTGAGTTTTCTTACATCAATATAACTACTGCACATAAAAGAGGGTTAAGTGCTGAGAGCCGTCAACTTAATTTCTCTGTTATGAACTCCATTCACATAGGTTGGGCATTTATTATCTCCCTGTATTGAGCCACTTATAATGACAAGACACTTGAATGCAAGAACCAGGAATGAACTAATTCATGGGTCATTGATTATTCTGAAAGGTGCTCAGAGGCTGAAAGTTAAGTCTCAGCAATGGAAAAATAATCCAGTGAGACCTGCATCCTGCTGTTCTTTTACTATTGTTATTACTCCTCATTTGTAGAAGTGGAAATATAATTATTTTAGTTGAAAACAGAATTGAGGCTTACTTAGCCTTTCTTTCTCTACCCAGAATGGCAATTATTAGTGAGGGAAGTTTTAGAAAATGTGAAAGTTCATTTTTAAAAGAAAAGGTGAAGAAAATAAAAGGATTAAATGATTTCATAAAGAGTCAAGAATTTATATAAATTTACTAAAGACAGTGCAGGAAGATATGTTGAGGATATCAAGATAATGTACAGTACTATTATTCAGGTATTTATCTATGTCACCTCACAAACCATCTAGCTCATGTCTATACTACATTAGGTCTTGGATTTGACCTTGGAATTTCTAGGAAATACTTAGGGAAACTCTTAATTCTTCTGGATATGCTGGAGACAATCTATGTGGTCCAGTCTGTGAATTGCTAGATGCAGCATAAGATGTTTTTCTTATGTTTTGTTTAGCATGAATGAGTTTACATTCTTTCCTGGTCACCAAAAATACTTATATTATCATCATTTATGAAAATGGTAAACTCAGATATATAGACAAAGATAAATAAGATGTAATGCCATCATGATTACTATTTAATAGAATTTTTTTAAGTATTTCTGATTTTTTCTCATGCAATCAAGACACTTGAGCCTCATGATCTACTTTTCTGAATAGTTAAGCTGAGCACTATTGCTATGTAGTGCTATGACTTCAAACATGACACTACTTTAAGTGACACCAAACTTTTGTATTGTATTTTGCCAAAAGAGATGAACTCAGTAATTGCAACGAATTTGAGTGACTGTCCTGCCTCAAGAGATGAAAACTAGCATAAAAGAAACCTCATCTCTCAACCCAGAGATTAGCCCTAGGCATGATTAGAAGTCTGTAGGACATGAAGGACTCAGTTTATTAAAACCTCAGAAGGGGTAGACATGGCTTATAACAGAGCGGCCAAATCATTTCTGAAAACAGAGTGTGAACCAGAACTTGCAGGAATTTGCTGCTTCAAGTAAACTGCAGATCACACAACTAGGAAACTAAAGTGAATAAGGATTTATCGATCTGCTCAATGTCATACATCCATATAGTAATTACATGACTCTGGGTCTAGTCTCTGATATTAGAAGACCAAATAATCAGTCTCTTTTTGTTAGACATTTATGTTGTTTTTGAAATATCTGAGACAAAGAGGCTATGCATTTAACAACTGAGATGAAAATTGGTAAGGCTAAAGGTAGAGGAAAACTTAAAGATCTCCTGTAGTTTAATTCTGTATTTTAAGTCTGTTGCCAAAATTTATTTTTCTAGATACTCAGAATATGAATGCTAAAATTATAAAGATGCTTGGAGATTTCAGTATAGACACAAATGTGAAAAATATACCAAATGTAATATAAATACATAGTTTTTTCTCCCTTGACTCACTGGGAAAAATTATGTAGTTGAGATAAAAGCATCTGCCTGCAAATTCAGTTTTACAATGATAGGCATTAAATAAACCTACAGAAAAGGGAAAAGAGAAAATCTAAGTAATAATTGCGAGACAAATAAATTGATGATACTGAAAGCATTTCCTCTGATAGTTATTTGAAAACTTTCTGTGTGTGTGTGTGTGTGTGTGTGTGTGTCTGTGTGTGTGTCCATGTGTCTTTCATTTTACTGCATAGGCAGTGATCTCATGATTCTTTATTGAGAAAGATATCTTGCGTTTCAGAAACCATGAGATCACTGGTTATATTTAATCAACACTAGAACAGTCTGTGAGAAGTAAACGTTGAAAGTCTTATCACTTTAACAGCAGTCTCACAGAGGATTGATTCATTTAACAATTCCACTTTAAAATCTATAAAAAAAAAATGTTTTCACTAAATTCCTTTCCTTTTTGTGTAAAACTCTTGAACATTCATGATTAAGTCTACCTTTATATAGGTATATAAGGACTATACAACTCTGCCCATTTAAAAAAAATTCTTTTTGTTAACAAAGTCTCTCTAAGGAAAATCATGAAAACTAGAGGCTTTGGGACAGACTGACCATGAATAAAGTTTAAAGGAAACTGGGAACTTTTAAAAATGCACTAGAAATAGGAGTATTTATTTTCAGGTATCTACCTTGTAGCAAGACTTAGAATGTTACAGCTCATTTAATAGAAGAAAAAATTGGGATACAGAAAAAATTATTTGATTATACGAAGTAACACATCTAACAATAAAGCTTGAAATAAAACTCAGATTTTCTGACACCCAGATACCTGGTTTTCCCAGGAAGCAATAGTAAGTAATGTCTAATATTTTTGTAGTATCTTATAATTTATATAGGTAATTTAACATATTTATTTTAAAAATTTTATTTAAAAACTGCAGAAGATAGTTCAGATATATCAATAATAGAACTGAATTTTATGAGTGAAAAAAGGGCTCAGGCGGGTTAAGTGGCAAATGACACATAAGAAGTGCATGAGCTAGGTTGATTTCTTTTCTATTCACTTCAGCATTGTCAGTTCAGTGTTTGAAAATATATACTGAACATGCACCCAAAAAACACTGGTACTGGAATTGAATCTGCTTGTTCTAAAATTGTGCAAGAACCATTACGTTCACCCTATTGAAGGTGGTTTCTCACCACCTTCCTTGAAACTGCTTTAGAGAACAAAAAGCCCCACAGAGTCAAAGCAAAGAAGCATTTGCCCATTTGCTGAGAGTAGCAATTTCTGCCTGACTGAATTTTGATTTGAAGTAAGATTGATGGAGATTGATTTTTTTCTCTCATAATACTTTAGTTATGCTTTTTTTGTTGCCGTTGTCCCTAAAAAAGATCATTTTTTTCTAATATCATTTTATAAGGAAAAAGCTACCGTTGGATGTGAAGCTTGGTTCTGTCTCTAATTTTTAAATCTTCGAAAAGTTACTTATCCTCTTTAAGGCTCATTTGTCCTATTTACAAAACATGTGTGTGGCTGTCTCAAAGATTTTAAATGAGAAGATATATGAAAAGCCCATACTGTAAATACTGGATAAGTATATTAATTATCATGATGTTATTGAGGATGAAAAGGAGAATACACAGTCCTTGATACACAGATATTGGAACTGTATAGGGTGTCTTTTCCTTCCTTCCATCCTTCCTTCCTTTCCTTTCTTCCTTCCTTTGTTGACATCTGTAGATTTGCCTCCTTCAAAATGGCCTCCAGCTAAAACTAGATGCTCATTTCTTTCATTTAGATAAATAAATCAGGATCTAAAGTGGAAGTCAGTACATGTCATGCCTGTGGCCCCAAAACTATAGAAAAGAAGCAAACGCAAATGTATCAGAAAGAAAATGTATTTCTTCCTTGGGCAACTCACAAAATATATTGTCAAAGCACTCATTTATAAATGACTATAATTTCTCAAAAGTTAACAGGATTGCTATTGTCCATTAACTTCTGGCCAATAGTGTTTAAATGTTCTTGCATAAAATAAAGTGAATTTAAATAGCAGTTGAATTGCTAAAGAAATCTGTTAACTGGAGATTTTAAAAGTTAATTATAGCCTGTGGAATATTTTAAAAACTCATTTGTTCTCCTCAATTGGAGTAACGAGATTTTTCTCTGCTCCATATTATAAATATCCCAGAAATACGTTTCCAATGCTTAGGACAAAAAAAGTACAGTATATTAGACGTTATTATATAGGTTCCCATATTAGTGATGAATCAATGTAAAAGAAAATGAATAAGTGCGGTAGGTAGATTTCTAAGATGCCCCCTAATAATCCCAGCCCCTCACTAGTTATCTTTATCTATTAAATATTGACTCTTACTTTCACAATGTTTGCATAATAATAAAATTCGAATGCATTTTTAAAGCATTTTGATGTAGCACTGTAAGTACAGTTGATTTTGAACTTTTATTTGGGAAAACAATGTGTTGTATTTAAATGTGCAAAATAATGAAGTGTTATTTTTGTGTGTATATGTATCATATATCATAAATATAGACACATATGGATATGTTTGTGCTAATAAAACAAATGGAAAATTCATGATGAGAAAGTTAAAGGACAAACCTCTTTTATACTGTTAATATATATATTAGACTGAACTATGAAGAAAAATAAAAATGTATTTCAAATGAAAAGAAAGTAAAATAATTTGGTGAGAGGTTCCTAATTCTAGTTTGCTAAATTTCATTATGTATTCTTTTAAGGGCTATTTTAATTTTTCTAAAATTCTTCTATATCAAGTAAATTAAAATTCATTTTAAATTAGAATCTGTTCAGAAACCATTGGACATTTTTATGAAACTAAGGCCAGGGTCACAAAATCAAAGTGTCAGAAATAGGAATTGCTCCTGTAAATGAACATAAAAATGAATGTTCTGTGATAGCAAGCATACCTACACTCTTCTCATGTACATGTTATTTTTAGAAGTATTCAGAATTCCAGTTATAAAGAACTCCTTTTGTATATTTTTCCTGGGCTGTAATTAATGACTGAGTTGTCTAGTGATTAGATGATTTTTCAGTCACACTCTCAACTGAGGTTATGATAGGTGTATTAGTCCATTTTCACACTGCTGATAAAGACATATCCAAGACTAGGCAATACAAAAGAAAGATGTACTCAAGGTTTATTGCTGGTAATTCATATGGTGTTAATAATGTTGATTCTTTTTTAAATTCTCTTTATTTCTTTTTTTCGTTCTTTCTTTTTCTTTCTTTTCTTCTTTTCCCTTTTAATACAGGGTCTTGCTCTGTCATCCAGGCATGATCACATGTACAGTTGTTTTTTTTTAATTTTTTTGTTGGACAGAGTCTCACTATGTTGCCAGATTGGTCTTGAACTCCTGGGCTCAAGCAGTTTCCTTTCTTCAGACTCCCAAAGTGCTGGGATTACAGGATGAGCCACAGCATCAACCTTCTATTTCTTTTTTTTTTTAAAAGACTTTTGCAAATCTCACAACGCTGATTAAATTGTCTCATCCCTTCACAAGCTGTCCTTTATTTACGGAATGTTTATTAGTGTTTTAAAAAATATTAACCCTATGCTCTATTAGAGCCTGTTTGTAGTAAGATTAAAGCAATTAAGTAGTTGGAAAAGCATGTCTGAACATGCTAAATAAACTCTGCTAAAAAAGTTAATAATTTATTTTTATTGAATATATTAAATATGAATGTATAATTAATATTTGTCAACCTCATTGTTTTTATGTATTTGACAACATAAATTTATCTGAATACTAATATCCAAGGTAAAGTTTGGTTCACCATCTTCATGTCCTTAGGTACTTATCTCATTTCAAGTGCTCCTGATTTTTAGCTACTGAGGAAATGATATACAAACAGAAATAAGCTATTGGTACCAATGTCCAGTGCTAGTACTTCAAGTCCTTTCTTCCAGTTTATTACTGTCAAAGCAATAATCAATCTATGATTCTGGTTGTTAGATGGAAGTAAAGGCATTCAGCTTTTAACCATTTCCCTGTGGTAAAGAAAGAAGGGATGGAGAGGAGGTGGAGACGTATCCTCAAATTGAAGACAGTAATATTGTTTATAGGAAGAAGAATAGTGCAAATCTATAAAGTGCAGAAGCTTTTTATTGTTCTCTTTGCCTCTCTCATTTCCTATAATAACCCTTCAGCCCACATCAAAGTCTCTCAAATCCCAGAAGCCATTGTCTGTTTCTCTAATGTTCTCATCAGAACATGCAAAAGTATTTGATACATTAAGAAACCAATAAATCACGTTTAAAGACTACAGATTTTATTGCTTTATGCTTTAAATTCATATATCCTGTGGTATAGAAGTGTGAGAAAAGAGCATTTTTATGTAAAATCTTCCAAAAAATTGTTTCCTTGGCATTTCTACAAATAGAAAGATGAGTATGTTTCTATTTTAGATGATGTACATAAAGTAAAAAAAATGGCCATTTTCACAGATCACTGCAATTCTCTATAAAGATAAATATGAAACATGATTTCTGTGAAGATAAATATTAAACATGATTTCTTTAGCTCCAATAGCTGTTCTGTCTGATGCCCTTTTACAACCCACAAGCCTCAAGACCAGTCACAGAGTGAGTCCTGGACCAAGCCTGACAAAGGCAGGACGGGTCAACCTCACAGCCCTGACTTCTCATTAGGTTGCATATTAATTTACTCATTCATATTTGTTGTATGCTGACTGATATTTATTCTCTTGGGCTTTGTTTGCTTGCTTCATAAAGGGAAAATTACTTAGAAAATACTAAGAAATTCCTGAAGGAAAAACTGAAACTGTATGATGACCAAAATAGTCTTCCTGGTCACACCCCATCCCAAACATTATGTTAAGGGTATTACGTATTCTGAAAGCACGTTTTGTTTCTGCTTAAAGGAGAAAGGTTTCATAAGTCTACAATATTATGCCTGCTTCTCACTGTTTTTTGAAATTTCTTCATTTTACTAGAGGTTCAGATACAATTGTATTGTCTGTGAAGTCTTCCTACCAAATCAAACCTAGAGTAACGGTTCCTATTTCTCAACTACTAAAGCACATTCTGTCTCAACCTTTAATTAGAGATTTATTAAAGAGTTTTCATTAAACTTTTATATATGTATGTCATCTCAAAAGTGAGGCTTAAAGACAGTGCTTTTGGGAGGCCAAGGTAAGTGGATCATGAGGTCAGGATTTCCAGACCAGCGTGGCCAACATGGTGAAACCTGTCTCTACTAAACATAAAAACAGTTAGCTGGGCATGGTATCACACACCTGTAATCCCAGCTACTCTGAAGGCTGAAGCAGGAGAATCACTTGAACCTGGAAGGTAGAGGTTGCAAAGAGCCAAGATTGTGCCATTGCACTCTAGCCTGGGCAACAGGATGAGACTCTGTGCCAAAAAAAAAAAAAAAAAAAAATTACTGCTAGTTTTTATTATTTCATTGTATGTGTCTTAAGACTTTCATGTAACAGGCATTTAATATAGATCTAATAAATGAGTAAACATTTTTCCATCATGCATTTAAATCCATGGCATTTCATTCCCAGTTGTACTCACTAATCCTATAATTAAGAATGCATATGGAAATTATTTAAGGGAAGTCTATTCAAATTTCTGAATTTAACTCATTTTATAATTAATAACAAAATAGAAAAAGGAGATAAGACTGGTCATGGAGGTGAAAATAAAGTCATTTTGAAACTGTCAAAAACATAGTTCATGGCGGCAAAGTTTAAAAACACCAGGAGCCCAGGATTAAAATCTTCAGAGCAAGAGACAATCACTTTTAAGTTTGTATACCCTATTCCTTGCTGGTTCCAGGCTTTTGCTTACTTCATTGATTTCAGCAGGAAGAGAAAGAAAGATAAAGGGTGTTTACAATTTCCCTGTGATCCTCAGAGAATTGTTGTTTTCATGGCTACGTTTTACCATGAATAACAGTGTTTCTCAAACTTTAGAGTAAATGAAAATTCCCAGAAGGATTGTTAAGAATCAAACTCTAAGGTCTTGACCAGTGTTAATAGGGCCTGGAAATCTGCATTTAACAAGAACCTGAGAACTAGCCCATTGGTTTTTGCTCCTCAAATATTTCCCTAAACGATATGACCTCATATATAATTGAATTGGCTGTACCAACTACTTGGACATTCCAGAAATTATATAGATATCAATACAGATATAAATACAAATATAGATATCAATATATGTAATGATGGATATAAATATCAAGGATTTCCTTTGGTTACCTGTGATTCTTGGTGTCATCCATGTGCCCTAACTTCAACAGATCAACAGTACTGTTTTGTTCTGTTCGTTGACATTTACTTATCAGGTAGTTTCCTACCAAGAGTTAAGACTACGTCATGGGTCTTGAAGAGGTCTAAGGAAAGTGAGACAGTTTATAAGAGCTATATAGAATTGTAATTTCTTCTGAGGCTCAGATGGTTATCATGGTCTAAGTATGAAATAAAAAAAAAAAGAACATACAGCAAAAAATATGCTTTCTAGTTATTACACTGTCACTTTTTTTTTTTAAGAGACGGGGTCCTGCTCTGTTACTGAGGCTGGAGTACAGTGGCACGATCATAACTAACTGCAGTCTGAAACTCCTGGGCTCAAGGGGTCCTTCTGCCTCAGTCTCCTGAGCTAGGACTACAGGTATGCACCACTATACCCTGCTATTATGGTGTCACTTTTGTATAAGTCATTGATTTATTTTTTCCTTATGTAAAATAGATAATAACTTCTCTGCCTGGGTTGTTGAGACTAAAACGCCAAAGTGTATATGAATAATTTTGTGAATGTAAAAATATACTTTTATCTATAGCACTGTGCCTTTCAAAAAAGGATAGCTTGTGTCCTTGATTGACAATTGCAAATCTAAAGACTAAAACATGTTTCAAAATTAAAACATCAGGTCTGAAAATGTTCCAGTCTATATTGTCTGACTAACTATTGAATATTTTATATATAGGAAGTTTCCTATTACATATTTTTTATCTGAGTAGATTTTTTTGTTAGAAAATAATCTCTATGAATTGTGTTCATTTTGAGAATTTGAAATAACATATAGCTTATCTATTGTTATATTTTTCCATTTAGAAAAAAAAGACATAAACTTCTTCAACCTAAAAGAAATAGTTGCATATGTTAAAATAGAGGCAAACAGAATTCACATGAATTATCTAAACCTAATTCTTTAATCCAAATCATTTCCTTTGGGGTGTTTTGCTGTACTTTTTGAGCAACTTTAATTTTTACAACCATGTCACCAGACCATTCAGTGCATAGCTCAGAACACAGAGGTGTGATTGAGGAAAGTTTAGACACATGCCATCCTTTCTGAATGTGGCATGCATAATGTGACTGCTCCTTCATGTTAATGAGACTTCATATTTCAGCATAATTAAATATGAGAACTCATCTAAATATAAAATATAAGCCCTAAACAATGTGAACATTATGACCAAACATAATTATATTGCTTCTCAAAATAAATATTTTCACTCAGAACTTCTAGGTTTCCTGTGGTGTTATAAGTGATAATACTCAACAATTTGAATTTAGGTAAAGTGGAGTAAATTTTTACATTTTATGTAGTTAAGACTCCATAATTTTTTCTCACCTTCCCTTTTTTTGTGGGTTTCTTAGAACTGTAAGAGTGAAACATTAATATATTTTAGATTATATTTTATTTCATATTGCTGTAGCACTTTGTGTTGTAGTTAAGTTTGCATGCTTGTGTATCTAATTCAATCTATTTCACATGCTTAATTTATATGGCCACAGCAATAACTTTCACCTTTACATGTTCCTGTACACTGTGATCTTGACATAGCCTTGTCAAGAGGTTTAACCCCATCCACTTAAACCTGGGAAGATTTGTAACTACTTTGAGCGACATGAAAATGACACCATGTGATTGCTGAGACTAGGTCATTGAAGAAAATATGGCCTCCTTTTTGTCAGTGAGAATATTATTATTATTTTCATAGTCTAAAGCAAATTCCACCCAGGTGCTGTGACTCATGCCTGTAATCCCAGGACTTTGGGAGGCCGAAGCAGGAGTATCACAAGGTCAGGACCAGCCTGACCAGCATGGTGAAACACAGTCTCTACTAAAAATATGAAAATTAGCCATGCTTGGTGGTGGGCAGCTGTAATCTCAGCTACTCAGGAGGCTGAGGCAGAAGAATCATGTGAACCTGGGAAGCGGGGGAAAATTGTTAAGGAAAATTGTGCAGTGAGCTGAGATCGCACCATTGCACTCCAGCCTGGGTGACAGAGCAAGACTCCGTCTCAAAGAAAAAACAACAAAGAAAGAAGAAAATTTCAAAAATACTTTATTAGTAGGATGTTAAATTAGATTAACCCTAAAAATCTTTTACAAGCTTATACTTCTCTGTTACTTGTCAACAAGGCCATGGTACTCACCAGTAATGACACTTAATACTGAGTTTTATTAGTTACATTAAGACCAGATGAAGTAAAATGATGTTATCTCAATTATTTACTTAGAATAACAACAGGGAGAGGAAAACTGTCAATGCTTAAAGTCTATTTTTCACTCTATCAATTGAAATATTAATTCTATATTAATATGCTTACAAATAAATTTTGATTTCTTTTTAGGGTCAGAAAGCTAAAAACTAATGGGAAATATGCAGATTTCTGTCTCCTCTATATAGGTTAACAACGTTAACAAATATGTTAAGCTCTAAGAAATTTGGAATTCACAAGTATCTATGAGATAAAAACCCATATTTCCTACAATCCAGTTCAAATAACTGTGATTCTTCTCTGTATTAGTCCATTCTCACACTATTATAGAAAAGTACCTGAAACTTTATTTACATTAAGAAGAAAAAAAGGTCTAATTGGCTCATGAATCCTTCGGGCTGTACAGGAAACATGGTTGGGAGACCTCAGATGGCGGAAGGCAAAGGAGACACAAACAGACAAAGACAGCTCTTTAATTATAATAGGGTGCTTGAAACCTGAACTGCTTAGGAAGGCAGTGATTTTTAAATTACATGGAAGAGAATAGTTTTTATATATTATATATTAAGTCAGAAACTCAATGAAAAAACATTGGGTTTCTTTGTAAAAATAAATCGTGTTCATTTACCAAAATAATCTATCCAAAGAAATAAAATAAGATACATTTTACAGTAATAATAAGCATGCTAACAACATCAATACCAGCAACTATTAATACTTTGCTTAACACGTACCCAGAAATCTCCTAACTACATATCCATTTCCTCCTCTTAACAGCTCTAGGGTATAAGTGCTGTTACTACCCATGTTTCATATATGGGGAAACTGAGACACAGAGAAATTAATTTGTAACATGTCACCCAGTTAGTAAGTGGTGTGGCATGATTTGATCTCAAGTAGTTGGATTTGAGACATTACGTGCCACATGGCACAGCCTCTTACAGAAAAATATGAACTAACAGATCTAGATGCTTATTGGTTTAAAAAATCAGTTGCTAAGGAAAATTATGCAGCATTTCTTAATTGCAACTGTTATTCCTTAAGAAAATTAGACTCTAAAGACCTAAGTTAATGTTTATGTAATGAATTACCTTCTTTCCTATGCATTTAGAATGATACTAATTATGTAATATCTTTGGAATAAATTGAGAATATAGTCATCCAAATTACTTCCTGTGTTCTGTGACTCAGACAAATAGTCCTCATTAAGAAAGTTAACAGGATCTTTTGAATCAACTTAAAATTCAAATCCATCTTTTTGACTGACACATGTCAGGTATCTTTTAGTTGCAGGTGACAAAAATCCAAAGAAAAATATGCAAAACTGGTAATTATTTGGTTCATATAGCAAGGATGAATATAGTAATTGATTACAGAATTCAATATAGAAATACAACATACAGAACTTTTGGGTCTGAAATGAGAAATATAATTCAAAAGAAAATTAACTCTTTCCATCATGTCTTACTCTCACTTGCCTCTAATCTCCTTTATATGTGCTTGGTAATTTATTGTATTGTTTCCACCATAATATGAGATCACAAAAAACATTTACACCTTATTGTAGAGTACCATCAGTGTGCTTACATTTTTGTAGGCATTTTCAATGACATTTTCATTTTTACAATAAAACAGTATATATTTCCTTGTGAAAAAAAAATTTAGGTATCAAAAGCAGATGAAAGAAGTTGTTTACCAACATTCTATTTGCTGTGAATTTATCACCTTAATGAGGCTAGCACTGTTCCAAGTGACGATAATGCTTCCATATAACTTCAGTACTTCCTTGCCTGTAGGTTCCAAGAATAATGCTATTTGCACTGACAGTGTTTTTTTAAAAACAAAATGTACTGCATAAGTATACATCTTCTTGTAGATTTATAAAATGTTCTTCACTTTAATAAGCTTACTATGCTGGGGTTTATATCTGAGACTGTGGAAAATAGTGGTTGACTTAATATTTCAGAAACTGAGAACTTTTTTATGCTAAATGATTAACAAAGGGCCAAGTTTGATTAGTATCTGAATACATGTAACTGAATAAGTTTAAGACTTATTAGAAAAACAATGATGTTGTCAAACCGTCTATTTGTGACCTAGAGAGGCTATGAATAAACATAATAAGACATAATATGAAAAATCAGAATAAAACAGAACAGGTATAAAAGTAGGCTGCCAGAATAGCATAGAGACATTAGAGGTGAGGGATAGATGTAATCGTGGACCTCGAAGGAAGTTGTTTTATTTTATCCAGCTTCAAACTATAGCTATAATGGTATTTAGGAGAAACAATTCAGCATATCCTAAATTTTCTAAATACAAAATAATGAATAGAAAGCAGAACAGACCTTAAAAGTAGAAAAAGTAGAGTTTTTGCAAACTGCCTCTGGTATAACCAATACAAAGAAATACAAAATAAACTAATGATAAGGAAATTTTATTACAAATTCCTTATAACAGTGGCAGTGTGGCACCATCTACTCAGAGCAATGTAGTTTTTAGAGCACCTGAACCATTTTGTTTAGAAGGAAATTGCAAGCTTGTCACAATAAATTATCTGTTTATCACTAAAGTGGATTTTGAAAGATGGCTGTTATGAAATTGGCATTACCTATAATTGATATGTATTCAGCTTAAAATACAAAGATCTGAAAACAACCTACTTTGTCATGTACTTTTTTCCCTCAACTTGTTTCCAATATACATTATTTTACAGTTCTCCAACATCCTACCACTCTCTATTTCAAACCTATGGCAGTCCACACTAATCAAACATAGTACATTCATTCCAGAGAGAGTCTTAAAATAAAAATTTGGGGTAAATTATTAGTAAGAGCTCAGCAAAGTATCTATGGAGGTACCAAAACAAACAAACAAACAAAAGTCAGAGTAACAAAAGGAATAACACATAAATGTCATCTTCAACAAACTTAATAATAAAGTGTCCAGATGAAATCCAGAACAGGGAAAAGCAGAGCCAAACTGCCCTCACATTGTCCAGTTTTGAGTAGGACACACAGAATTAAAACAATGGGACTTATGGTGCTTCTTACAGCTAGATACTTGAATAGTTTTCCAAGTTCTCATGCCCAAAATGAGAGGATCCCCTATAGACTATTAAGGACTTAGAAGAACTATCTGAGAACAACATATAAAACTACAAGTGGTCTCCACTACACAAAAATATGTGAGATTATAGGGTGCCCTGGACATTACTAGTCTTTAAAGTATCCAGTAAAAACAAACGAACAAGCAGCATTACATCAATGAGAAACTTCTTGTAGTAAAACTCAATTTATTCAGTCATTCTATAAGAATACAGTCCCGATAGGGATAAGTAAGGGAAACTACTTGGATATAAGTGGACATATGTAAGAACCAAACCAAACAGATTTCAGAAAATTCAAGAAAGTCAGAAGTACCAAGAAACATGCTGGAAACATGTTTGATGTATTAAACAGAAGGTATCTTCAAGCTGCAAAGCTAGGAAAATTGTCCTGGTATATGATCTATTCTTATACAGCCCTTACCTCCTAAGAGTATGGGAAAAACCAATCTCATTAAAGGATAACAAAGTAAAAATTCCACATAAATATATTGTGGGGAAAAAATAGGGTAACAGTTATAGAAATAATGTGCCCATAAAAAATATAAACACATGATTTTTAAAAAGACAGACATTAATCAAAGAAAAGCTGCTATTTAATATAATAAGTGTAATAATCTGTTCTCATGCTGCTAATAAAGACATACCTGAGATGAGGTAATTTACAAAGGGAAAAGGTTTAATGGACTCACATTTCCACATGACTGGGGAGGCCTCTCAATCATGACAGAAGGTGAAGGGGGAGCAAGACATGTCTTACATGGCAGCAGGCAAGAGAGCTGGTGCAGGGAAATTCCCATTTATAAAACCATCAAATCTTGTGAGACTTATTCA
>PVKP010031999.1:0-26418 GCA_004027715.1 Plecturocebus donacophilus | reverse complement strand
TTTTTTTTTTTTTTTTGAGACGAGGTCTCACTCTGTTGCGCAGGCTGGAGTGCGGTGATGTGCTCCCGGCTCACTGCAACCTCTGCCTCCCAAGCCCAAGTGATCCTCCTGCATCGGCCTCCCGAGTAGCTGGGGCTACAGCTGCATGCCACCCTACCTGGCTAAATTCGTAGAGACGGGGGTCTCTCTATGTTGCCCAGTCTGGTCTTGAACTCATGGGCTCAAATGATTCTCCTGCCTCAATCTCCCCAAGTGCTGGGATTACAGGGGTGAGCCACTGGACCCAGCCCACCAGGAGGGTCTTAATTACTTAGAGTAAGGGCAGGCTGGGTCTGTGGAGCAAGTGTCTCTCCAACTGGTGTAGAGATATCAGAAACTGAGGGTCTGGGATGTGGCACAGGGACCCTGGGAAAGAGAAAACCCTGGAGGCAGGAGGAGCCCAGGCTATGAGCCAGAGAGGGATTTTGGTGGGAGATCCCACAGGAAAAAGAAGTAGGAGGTGCTGGCTGCCCCACCTTCTGTCTCAGACCGGTCCATGGGGTGCGGCCATCCTGGAGTCACCATGAGAGGTGGCCACACTCGAGGGAGTGGCGGATGTGGGTGACAGCATCCACCCTCTGGGCATCCGTCCCAAATCCTTCTGAGGCCTTCATGTGGCCTTCTGCATCTCTGCCTTTTTTTTTTTTTTTTTTGAGACAGAGCCTGGCTCTGTACCCAGGCTGGAGTGTAGTGGCACGATCTCGGCTCACTGCAACCACCGCCTCCCGGGTTCAAGCGATTCTCCTGCCTCAGCCTCCTGAGTAGCTAGGATTGCAGCTGGGATTGCAGGTGCCCACCACCATGCCCTGCTAATTTTTCTTTTTTTTTGGTATTTTAGTAGAGACAGGGTTTCATCATGTTGGCCAGGCTGGTCTCGAACTCCTGACCACAGGTGATCCGCCTGCCTCGGCCTCCCAAAGTGCTGGCATGACAGGCGTGAGCTGTACCCTGGCTTCATCTCTGCCTTTGACCTGAGAGCAAGCCAAGTCACTTCCAGCTCTGTGTAGACAGTGCCATGCCTGCTGGTTTTTTTTTTGGAGACAGGGTCTCACTTTGTTGCCCAGGCTGAGCCGCAGCGGCACAATCATAGCTCACTGCAGCCTTAAACTCTTGGGCTCAAGTGATCCTCCTGCCTCAGCCTCCTGTGTAGTTGGGACTATAAGTGCCCACCACTACCATGTCTGGCTAATTTTTAGAAAGAACTTTTTGGTCTATGGCCATACCACCCTAAACACGCCCGGTCTTGCCCGATTGCACAAGCTAAGCAGGGTTGAGCCTGGTTAGTGCTTGGATGGGAGAAAAAACCTTTTGCAGAGACAAGGTCTCACTATGTTGCCCAGGTTGGTCTCCAACTCCTGGACTCAAGCAATCCTCCCACTTAGGCCTCCCAAACTGCTGGGATTAGAGGCATGAGCCACCACACCTGGCCAATCAATGGCCTTTTTCTTTTGGAGGCAGCGTCTTGCTCTGTCGCCCAGCCTGGAGTGCAGTGGTTCGATCTCAGCTCACTGCAACCTCTGCCTCCTGGGCTGAAGCCATTCTCCCACCTCAGCCTCCCAAGTAGCTGGGACTACAGGCGTGCACCACCACGCCCAGCTAATTTTTCAATTTTTAGTTGAGACGGGGTTTCACTATGTTGGCCAGTCTAGTCTCAAACTTCTGATCTCAAGTGATCTGCCTGCCTTGGCCTCTCAAAGGGATGGGATTATAGGCATGAGCCATGACACCCAGCCCAATCAGTGTTTCTTTTTTTTTTTTTGAGATGGAGTTTCGTTCTTGTTGCCCAGGCTGGAGTACAATGGTGCGATCTCAGCTCACCACAACCTCCGCCTCCTGCATTCAAGCGACTTTCCTGCCTCAGCTGCCCGAATAGCTGGGATTACAGGCATGCGCCACCATGCCCGGCTAATTTTGTATTTTTAGTAGAGACAGGTTTTCTCCACGTTGATCAGGCTGGTCTCAAACTCCCGACCTCAGGTGATCCTCCTGCCTTGGCTTCCCAAAGTGTTGGGATTACAGGCGTGAGCCACTGCGCCCAGCCCCGATCAGTGTTTCTTAATTGGGTATACATCATAGTCACCCAGGAGTACTTTCTCCCAAGTCCCATCACACACCTTAATCAGAACCTCATGCCAAGCGGCCCCCCGGGTGCCTGATGAAAGGTTCTGTATGCCCCGCAGATGCAGCTAGAACGGAGGGGCTCCAGCCAGCCTCTGGCAGTGCCTGGCCGCCTCACACCCGGCGGTCACACGTTACCACTCCATTACCCCGGAGTCCCCCATGATCTCTAGCTGACCTCATGTACTCATTTCTGCTATGGTAGAGCCCCCTCCTCTGCAGGGCACCTGCAGGTTTTCAGGGGCCTCTTGGGGATGCCCGGCCCCATTCATAGAGACCTCAGGCTCCCTGGGGAGGCACCAGGGTGGAGAGGGGCTATATTTTTCTCAAGGTGGTCAGCCATCTATTGCATGCCCACCTAGACCACGTCTATCTCTGCCTTTAAACAAATTTTTTATTTAAAACGTTTTTTTTTTAGAGACAGGGTCTTGCTCCATTGCCCAGGCTGGAGTGCAGTGGTGTAATCATCGCTCACTGCAGCTCCAACTCCTGGTGTCTCTGCCTTTTTCTTTCTCTTTTTCTTTTTTTTTGAGACAGAGTCTTGCTCTGTTGCCCAGGCTGGAGTGCAGGAGCACAATCTCAGCTCACTGCAACCGTCGCCTCCTGGGGATTCTCCTGCCTCAGCCTCCCGAGTAGCTGGGATTACAGGTGCCCGCCACCATGCCCAGCTAATTTTTGTATTTTTAATAGAGACAGGGTTTCACTATATTGGTCAGGCTGGTCTCGAACTGACCTTGTGATCCGCCCGCCTCAACCTTCCAAAGTGCTGGGATTACAGGCGTGAGCCACCGCACCCGGCTCTGCCTTTTATTGAAAGGAACAGTCTCTAGTCCCCACGGGGCAGAAGGGTGGCTTGAAGAGCCTCCGACTCACCTGGCACCTTGGTATCATTGCAGACTTCTGCAAAGGGTCTGGAAAAAAAAGAAATGAAGTGGCAGTTAGAAAATGAGGCTTTTTCCTCTTTTTCTTTTTTATTTTATAAAGATGGGGTTTCACCATGCTGGCCAGGCTAGTCTTGAACTCCTGACCTCAGGTGATCCACCCACCTCGGCCTCCCAGAGTGCTAGGATTACAGGCGTGAGCCACCGCGCCTGGCTCTCTTTTTCTTTTTTGAGATAGAATCGCTCTGTCGACCAGGCCAGAGTGCAGTGGTGCAATCTCAGCTCAGGGCAGCCTCTACCTCCTGGGTTCAAGTGATTCTTGTGCCTCAGCCTCTTGAGTAGCTGGGATTACAGATGTGCACTACCATGCCCAGCTAATTTTTGCATTTTTACTAGAGACGGGGGTTTCACCATGCTGGCCAGGCTGCTCTCGAACTCCTGACCTCAGGTGATCCGCCCGCCTCCGCCTCCCAAAGTGCTGGGATGACAGGCGTGAGCCACTGTGTCAGGCTGTTTTCTCCTCCTTGTCACCTGCTCCCTGAGATGCGATGCTGCTGCTGTTGCTGGGGAGCCTGGTAAGACCTAAATAAAAATGGGGAGCACACCCTCCCGCCAGCATCCCCCATGTAGGCCTTGGATGATGGATCTGGGCCAGAAAATCCTTCCTCTGGGTCTGTGGTCCTCATCTATAGCAAGAGTGCTGTCTGGCCAAGTGATCAGAAATGTGTGTCTAGATGTGTGCAAATGGAAATTCACCACAGTATTATTATTATTATTATTTGTTTTTTGTTTGTTTGTCTTGAGAGGGAGTCTCCCTTTGTCACCCAGGCCAGAGTGCAGTGGTACGATCTCGGCTCACTGCAACCTCTGCCTCCTGGTTGAAGTGATTCTCCTGTCTCAGCCTCCTGAGTAGCTAGGACTACAGGCACGTGCCACTGCACCCAGCTAACTTTTGTATTTTTAGTAAAGATGGGGTTTCTTGGCTAGGATGGTCTTGATCTCCTGACCTTGTGATATGCCCGCCTCGACCTCCCAAAGTGCTGGGATTTCAGGCGTGAGCCACCGCACCTGGCCTATTATTGTGATTTTTGAGATAGAGTCTCTCTCTTTTCCCCAGGCTGGAGTGCAGTGGTGCCATTCTAGCTCACTGCAGCCTTGAACTCCTGGGCTCACCTGATGCTCCTGCCTCAGTCTCCCAGTCTCTGGGATTACTTACATGTGCATACCACCATGCCAAGCTAATTTTTATTTTTATTTTTTGAGATGGAATCTTACTTTGTTGCCCAGGCTGGAGCGCAGTGGTTCAATCTTGGCTCACTGCAATGTCCGCCTGCCGGGTTCGAGCAATTCTCCTGCCTCAGCCTCCCGAGTAGCTGGGACTACAGGCACATGCCGCTACGCTTGGCTAATTTTTTTTTTTTTAGTAGAAATGTTTGTTTGTTTTTTTAGTAGAAATGGGGTTTCACCATATTGGTCAGGCTGGTCTTGAACTCCTGACCTCAGGTGAACCACCCACCTCAGCCTCCCAAAGTGCTGGGATTACAGGCGTGAGTATAAATATTTATATTTAAACCTTAATATTTAAATATAAACATATTTATAAAGATATTTATAAATAAAAACATAAATATAAACATATTTCTATTTAAATATGTTAAAAATAAGAATTGTATAGTCAGAAAAAGTAAAATTTAATTAAAACTTGTTTTTGTTTTTTTCCCCAGAGAACAAATTTAATACCTAAAAAAAAACCTTTAAAAATTGCCGGGCACAGTGGCTCATACCTGTAATCCCAGCACTTTGGGAGGCCAAGCTGGGTGGATCACCTGAGGTCCGGAGTTCAAGACCAGCCTGACCAACATGGAAAAACCCCGTCTCTACTAAAAATACAAAATTAGCTGGGTGTGGTGGTGCATGCCTGTAATCCCAGCTACTTGGGAGGCTGAGGCATGAGAATCGCTTGAACCTGGGAGGCGAAGGTTGCAGTGAGCCGAGACCACGCCCTTGTACTCCATCCTGGCAACAGAGCAAGACTCTGTCTCAAAAAAATAAATAAATAAATAAAAATCTTTAAAAATAAGTAAATGTCCACAAGTGTTGAAGTTGTATGTTTCAGGAGAAAGAGGCAGGAAATATCATAGTACATCTGCATCTGGATTCCAGCTGACCCACAATGACCTTGACTTTCACCCCCCCCATGGCCTCACCCTCTCTGTTCCCGTTCCAGAGCCCGGGCACTCACTGGAGCTGGTTGATGATGACCATGCGGACATGCTCTCGGGCCTTGAGGATCTTCTCCAGCCGGTGGATGTCATAGGTGTTGGGGTTCCGGAAGGGGATGTCGTCAGGCAGGCCTGTGACCTCCACGGCATCTGGGCTGTCCCGGATCAGTTTATAAGGGACCAGCACCGGCCGGTTCAGGCCCAGGGCCTCACCTAGAGGACACGGGAAGTCACAGTGAGAAAAGATGTCTCTTGTCAAAGGCAAAGCCATCTAAGGAAAGGGCTGGAGTCTGGTCCGCCTCAACCCAGCAGCCATCACACCTAGAGAGTTTAAAAATGAGGGGACCGAGACCATCCTGGCCAACATGGTGAAACCCTGTCTCTACTAAAAATACAAAAATTAGCCAGACGTGGTGGCCTGTGCCTGTAGTCCTAGCTACTCGGGAGGCCGAGACAGGAGAATTGCTTGAACCCGGGAGGCGGGGGTTGCAGTGAGCCGAGATTGCACCACTGCACTCCAGCCTGGCAACAGAGTTAGATTCTGTCTCAAAAAAACAAAACAAAACAAAACAAAAACAAAAATCAAGACGACACAGGCCGGGTGCAGTGGCTCACACCTGTAATCCCAACACTTTGGGAGGCTGAGGTGGGAGGATCACTTGAGCTCAGAAGATCTAAGACCAGCCTGGGCAACATGGTGAAACCTCATCTCTACTAAAAATAGAAAAATTAGGCCAGGCATGGTGGCTCACGCCTGTAATCCCAACACTTTGGGAGGGTGAGGTGGGAGGATCACGAAGTGAGAAATCAAGAAACATCCTGGTCAACATGGTGAAACCCTGTTTCTGCTAAAAATACAAAAAAATTAGCCGGGCGTGGCGGTACATGCCTGTAGTCCCAGCTACGCGGGAGGCCGAGGCAGGAGAATTGCCTGAACCCGGGAGGTGGAGGCTGCAGTGAGCCGAGATCACATCACTGCATTCCATAGCTGTTGACAGAGCAAGACTCCGTCTCCAAAAGAAAAAGAAAAAGAGGAAAAAAAGCTGGGAGGATCGCCTAAGCCCAGGAGGTGGAGATTGCAGTGAGCGGGGATTGCACTGTTCTCCAGCCTGGGCAACAGAGTGAGACCCTGCTTTAAACAAAAAAAAAAGAAAGAAAGGAAATCAACACACACACACACCGTGGGTCTGGGCAGAGCAGTCACGTCCCCAGGGAGTAGGCGGGCCAGCTTGAAGGTGAGGCTGGCTGCAGAGGGACCCCCCCCCCAACCCCCGCCAGAGAGGGCTCGGTGCCCTGACCCTGCCCACAGGCACTGACCGTATTTCTCGTTGAAGAGTTCTTTCACCTGCTCCCGCAGGATCACCTTCTCCCCGAGTCTGTTGGCATCATCTTCATCTGTAAGAAGACAAAGGGGCATGGCATGAGTTGGCACCGGCTTGGCCCCCGGGCCGGCTGCTTCTCCCACCAGGTGTCCCTGACCTGCCAAAACGTTCTCTGCAGGTTTTTCTTTTCTTTTTTGACAGAGTCTAGCTCTGTCGCCCAGGCTGGAGTGCAGGGGCACGATCTCGGCTCACTGCAATGTCTGCCTCCCGGGTTCAAGTGATTCTCCTGCCGCAGCCTCCCAAGTAGCTGGGATCACAGGTGCGTGCCATCACACCCAGCCGATGTTTGTATTTTTAGCAGAGACAGAGTTTCACTATGTTGGCCAGACTGGTCCCAAACTCCTGGGCTCAGGTGATCCCCCGCCTCGGCCTCTCAGAGTGCTGGGATGACAGGCGGGAGCCACCGTGCCCAGCTGTAGCTGGTTTCTAGCCTCAGCTGTCGGTCTGTCCATCCATCCTTTTCTCTTTTTTTGAGACACAGTCTTGCTTTGTCCCCCAGGCTGGAATGCAGTGGTGCAATCATAGCTCACTGTGGCCTCCAACTCCCAGGCTCAAGTGATCCTCCCGCCTCAGCCTCCTGAGTAGCTGGGAGTACAGATGTGTGCCACCAGGCCTGGCTAATTTTTAAAATTTTTTGTAGAGATGGAGTCTCGCTGTGCTGCCCAGGCTGATCTTGAACTCCTGGCCTCAAGCAATTCTCTTGCCTTGGCCTCTCAAAGTGCAGGAATTATAGGTGTGAGCCATGGTGGCCAGCCTTTCCTGCATTTTCTTATCAGTGTCCCCAGTACAGGCCCTGTGTTGGGCATAAAATAACCTAAAGAGAAGGGGCAGCGCTGCCAGCCAGAGGGCTGTCACCTGGTCACCAAAGTAAAATAGGACACATTTAGGAGACAGAGGACATGAATCAGGATGCCCACCCTGTCTGAGCAAGTCTGGGGAGACCTCGCTGCTGGAGAGCAGGACGTTTAAATGGGCTCTCAAGGACCAACATGGTGGCTCAGGCCTGTAATCCCAGCACTTTGGGAGGCTGAGGCGGGCAGATCACTTGAGGTCAGAAGTTTGAGACCAGCCTGGCCAACATGGTGAAACCCCATCTCTACTAAAAATACAAAAAATTAGCCAGGCGTGGTGGCGGGCGCCTGTAGTCCCAGCTACTCAGGAGGCTGAGGCAGGAGAATCCCTTGAACTCGGAAGGCGGAGGTTGCAGTGAGCCGAGATGACACCACTGCACTCCAGCCTGGGTGACAAGGGCAAAACTCTGTCTCAAAAATAAATAATAAATAAATAAAAGGTCCTGTGTCTGTGTCCTGGAAGTGGCTGAAGTTCGGGTTGGTAGGGCGGGGATGGCTGATGGTCCTAGCAGGGTCCGTGCACAGAGGCCGGCGTGGCTGTGCTGACCTGCTGGAAATTCCCCGCCTGCTTGCTGGCCAAGGTCTGTGAATGGGAAACGGACCGTGTCTGGGCTGTGGGGGCCGTGCATGCTCCTCGCTCACTGCCCAGGCGACCGTCACGGCCTATCTGCTGCTTGAGCCCCGGACGTGCTCTGCTGTCCCCTCCCCGTAGCCTAGAGGAGCTGCTGGGGTCAGTCAGCCCTGGAGACGGGGCCTGCGCTGGGCTGCGAGGCCGAGGTTGGGTGGGCTGGAGAAGGGTCCAGGCGGAGCTCCGCAGCAGCTGCGGGCTTGTACCAGGGTTGGGGACGGGGCTGGGATTGCAGGAAGGGTGGTCTGCATGTCCAACAGGAAGTCTCCTCTCTGGGAAGCGTGGGGGGCACGTGGGCTGCGCCTCTGGGCGAGGGTGAGATGTGGGGGGTGGCGGGGAGCCAGGCTCAGACGACGCAGGGAAGGGCAGAGCAGACTGCTGGTCTGTGGAACAAAATGGCTCCTTTTCTTTTTTTTTTTTTTGTTCTCCAGGACAGAGTCTCCTGTCTCCTGGGCTGGACTGCAGTGGCGTGGTCTCGGCTCACGGCAACCTCCGCCTCCCGGGTTCAAGCCATTCTCGTGTTTCAGCCTCCGGGGAGCTGAAACCATGCCAGACTAAGTTTTTAAGTTTTTTGTAGACAGAGTCTCTCTCTGTTGCACAGGCTGTTCTTGAACTCCGAGGCTCAAGCGATCCTCCCGCCTCAGCCTCCTGAAGTGCCGGGATTACAGGTGTGAGCCACTGTGCCTGGCTCTGTTTTAATCTTGAAAACTCTGGGAAGAGCTTGCTACTGTCTAGGAGGCCACCTTGGAAACTGCATCTCCTGGGCTGGTGCTCTGTGCTGCTTGAAGCCTGCTGACCCCGTCGGGTGGCCTGGCCTCCCGGGCAAGCTGCCAGAATGGAGTCCCCATTCCCAATGTGGGGGCTGCCCCAAAGAGCAGGGAGCTTCCCACAGGACAGAGGCTGGGCACCTGCTTGGCCTAATTCCTCCTTTTCCAAGCGCTCCAACACCCACCACCCCAGGTCCTCCTGAACCTCGCGGGTCCCTGGCCTGGTCCGTCCACGCCCACACTCTGGAATCTCCGCCCATCTGTGAGTTGCTACATCCGTCTTCAAGCACGGCCGGCCAGCCCCCCGGATGCCCAGACACCGCAAACATAGCCATCCCAGACAATGTCCTCCTCGCGTGTCCCTATCTTGTGGACTGATGCCTCTAATTCAGCCACACCAAGACTCCATGCTTCTAATGGGTTCTAGAAGACTAGAACCCTCATCTTCTCCTGTGGTTCAACACGGCCCTTCCTTCCAGGACTAGGATGTAGGAGGGATCAAGCCCACCCTTGTCCAGATCCTGTGCGGATAACTGTGATGGAGTCCTCGGCCCAAGGACCAGCTCCTAGAGCCTGCAGGGAGGCAGCAGCGTGCTCCATCGGTCCCTATGCCACTGAGGAATTGTTGGTGGCGGGATTCTCAGCAGGCACAGCTGTGCATGCACAGAACACAGAAAGAATGGTCTGGATCACACGTATCACTGTGTGCAGATGCTTTCCTAGACACCGAAGCCAAGGACACAGAGGCTCAGAGAGGTAAAGAAACTTGCCCAAGGTCACACAGCCACTAAGCACCGGGAATACTCGGTCGACCCCAAAGCTCTGGTCTTTCCACTCTAGCCTGAGCCCTGGGTTTCTTGAGGTCTCAGATACCCCTAAAGTTTCTTTCTTTTTTTGAGAAAGAGTCTTGCTCTGTCACCCAGGCTGGAGTGCAGTGGCGTGATCTTGGCTCAACTGCAACCTCTGCCTCCTGGGTTCGAGTGACTCTCATGCCTCAGCTTCCAGAGTAGCTGAGATTACAGGTGCTTGTATTTTAATTTTAATTAATTAATTAATTTATTGAGACGGAGTTTCGCTTTTGTTGCCCAGGCGGGAGTACAATGGCGTGATCTCAGCTCACTGCAACCTCTGCCTCCTGGGTTCAAGCGATTCTCCTGCCTCAGCCTCCAGAGTAGCTGAGATTACAGGCACCTGCCACCAGGCCCAGCTAATTTTTTCATATTTTTAGTAGAGATGGAGTTTCACCATGCTGGCAAGGCTGGTCTCGAACTCCTGACCTCAGGCAATCCGCCCACCTCAGCCTCCCAAAGTGCTGGGATTACAGGCGTAAACTACCGTGCCTGGTCTATTTATTTTTTTAAATTAGTTAATTAATTGTTTTTTGAGATGCAGTCTGGCTCTGTTGCCCACCTACAGTGCAGTGGCTCGATCTCGGCTCACTGCAACCTCCGCCTCCCGGGTTCGAGCGATTCTCCTGCCTCAGCCTCCCGAGTAGTTGAGACTACAGGCGCCCACCACTATGCACAGCTAATTTTTGTAATTTTAGTAGAGACAGGGTTTCACCATATTGGCCAGGCTGGTCTCAAACTCCTGACCTCTTGATCTACCCACCTCAGGCGTGTGCCACTGCACCTGGCCAATTTTTTATATTTTTAGTAGAGATGGGGTTTCACTATATTGCCCAGGCTGGTCTCACACTCCTGACTTCAGGTGATCTGCCTGCCTTGGCCTCCAAAGTGCTTGGATTACAGGCGTGAGCCCCTACGCCTGGCCCTCCTCTTTCCTCTTTAAATACCAAAGTCCTCAAACCCTTCTCTGGAAAAAAGCACAGGCCACAGACCCTCTTGCAGCCTGAGTCTCTTTTTCCTGGCTGCACCCTCTACCATGGCAAAATAAAGCTCTAAATCGACTGAGACCTGTTTCAAACACTTCTAGGTTTACATGGCCCATGGGAGCCTATAGCAGTGGTCCTGACCCAGCTGGGAGTCAGGGAGGGCTCAAAGCTCCCAGGATGTGGCCTCATCTGCACGCGGGGGCTCATCACATGGACCTCCAAGGCAGCTGGGAGCGGCGAGTAAGACACAAGCAAAGTTGCAGCATCCTGTGATTCTGGGTACTCAACACGCATTAGCTGATCAGGAAATGTCCCCTGTCCCTTCCAAGTCTTGTCTGATCTGGGGAGAAGTGCAACCCTAAACAAGACTGTGGCTGACCAGGAGTGACACTATGGAGCAGTTGACAGGATGCTATGGCAGCTCTACATGGGGGCACACAAGTCCCAGGCCGTGAACCAGAAGTGGCGGGAACTGTGCATGTCGGGCAAGTGGGGCCGGGCTGGTTGAGGGGGCTGGCGGTTTGGGGAGGCATCCTGACCACCTCTGGAGTGTGGTGGGTGGAGTGGGGCTAACTGCCTTTGTCAGTAACAACAACTGGCCGGATGGAGTGGCTCATGCCTGTAATCCCAGCACTTTGGGAGGCTGAGGCAGGCAGATCACGAGGTCAGGGGTTCAAGACCAGTCTGACCAACATGGTGAAACTCCGTCTCTACTAAAAATACAAAAATTAGTTGGGCGTGGTGGCGCGCACTTGTAGTCCCAGCTACTCGGAGGCTGAGGCTGGAGAATCGCTTGAGCCCGGGAGGCGGAGGTTGAATGAGCCAAGATCGTGCCATTGCACTCCAGCCTGGCAACAGAGCGAGACTCCATCTCAAAAGCAAAACAACAACAACAAAATCCAAAAAACCCACAAAAATTAGCTGAGCATATTGGTACGGCGGTGTGTGCCTGTAATCTCAGCTACTTGGGAGGCTGAGGTGGGAGGATCGCTTGAGGCTGGAAGGTCAAGGCTGCAGTGAGCCACGATCGCACCACTGCACTCCAGCCTGGAGGACTGAGCTCGGCCCTGTCTCTAACAAACCCCCAAAAAATTAAAAACTAAAAAAGAAGCTTGGCACATACTATGTGCAGACATCGTGCAAGGTCCACAATACACCTTGTCCGTGGGAGTCTCTAGCTCAGCCAACATCAAGCTCACGCAGAACACTGATATTTCTCTGTAGCTGCTCTTGGATTCTTCTACCTCATTTAAATACCTCTATTTAATTTAGAGGAAAAAGAATTACGTTTTATTTTGTTTTGGTAGAGACACAGTCTTGCTGTCCTTCAGGCTGGAGAGCAGTAGCTGAGACTAGGGGTGCAGGCCACCACGTCCAGCTAATTTTTCCATTATTTTGTAGAGATGGGCTCTTGCTATGTTACCCAGGCTACATTCTTTTTAATCACGAGTTTCTGAAGGAAACGGGGTAGGGCAGCTCTGCTGGGGCTGGATTGGTCGAGTCCCTGCTTGAATGCCTGCATACAGTGGGGAAAAAGGGGGATCCCCAGGGCCAGGGGTGCGGAAAGCCCTGGCTCATTAGACAGGAAGGCAATCCTGATTCTCACCCCTGATGCTGTGTGGTATATGGAAAGTCACTCAACCTCTCTCAGCCTGTTTCCACATTTCTCCACTGGGACTCTGGGCCTGCTGGATCTAATCCCACATATCAAAAAGCAGTACAGGCTGGGCACAGTGGCTCACGCCTGTCACCCCAACACTTTGGGAGGCTGAAGCGGAAGGATTGCTTGAGGCCAGGAGTTTGAGACCAGCCTGGACAACATAGGGAAACCCTGTTTCTACCAAAAAAAAAAAAAAAAAATGCTGGGCATGGTAGTGCACACCTGCAGTCCCAGCTCTTCTGGGAACTCCTGAGTGCACCAGAGGCAGCTCCGTGGGCAAATAAGTGACTCACTGTCTGGGAGGGAACCTGAACCACAGGTGGAGACTGGCTCCCCGTCCCCTGCCGTATCTGGGGACCTGACACCGGGTTTGTGTCTGTGCTCTAGCCACGCCCTGCAGAGGAAAGGGCAGCGTCCCGATCTGAACAGATATTCCTGTTGGGGCTCTGAGGTGTGCAGGCTGGCGCCAGTCTCCCCCGACAGGAATGGTGGCTAACCCTGAAACCGAGACAGCTCGCTGACGCACCCTGGTCAGCCCCGAGGGAGAATGCTGGGATCCTTGCTGACCTGCATGGCCCAGCAGAGCGTCTTTTTTTTTTTTTTTTTTAATTGAGACAGGGTCTGGCTCTGTTGCCCAGGCTGGAGTGCAGCGGAGCAATCTGAACTCACTGTAACCTCCACCTCTCGGGCTCAAGACATCATCTGTCCTCAGCCTCCCAAATAGCTGGTGCTACTACGGGTGTGCCCCACTATGCCTCGCTAATATTTATATATATATTAATTTATATATACAAATCTAAATATACATATTTAGATTTGTGTGTGTGTATATATATATATATATATAATTTTTTTTTGAGACGGAGTCTTACTCTCACTCAGGCCAGAGTACAGTGGCATGATCTCCGCTCACTGCAACCTCTGCCTACCGGGTTCAAACGATTCTCTTGCCTCAGCTTCCTGAGTAGTTGGGATTACAGGTGCATGCCACCATGCCTGGCTAATTTTTGTATTTTTAGTAGAGACAGGGTTTCACCATGTTGGCCAGGCTGGTCTTGAACTCCTGACATCATGATCCGCCCTCCTTGGCCTCCCAAAGTGCTGGGATTACAGCTGTGAGCCACTGCGCCTGGCCTAACTTTTGTATTTTTTGTAGAGACAGGGTCTCACTATGTTGCCCAGGCTGGTCTCGAACTCCTAAGCTCAAGCAATCCACCCACCTTGGCCTCCCAAAGTGCTGAGATACAGGCGTGAGCCACCTCGCCCAGACCAGCTGAGCATCTCGGAGAGCTGCAGGTGGATCATGAGTCCCCTTTCCTGGCAGAGCCAGGCTTCTGCCACCACCTCCTGGAGCATGAGTGCCACCAGGGGGTTCTCCAAGGACCGCCCTGAGCAGTAGTGGCCTCGGCCTCGGCTAGGCTAGGGCAGTTCCAGCATGCCTGGTCACTTCTGAGTCTAATCTGCTTACAGGAAAAACACGGATCAGAGAACCACCTCAGAGAGCTGCTGAGAACTCTGTGTGGCCAGGTGCAGTACTGAGCCCTGGAAGGCCACAGCCACAAGCCCAATGGTCTAGGCAAGACTCTGATCGCCTGGGTTCAAATCCCAGCTCTGCTATCAGCTCGAAACCCTGGACAAGTCCCTGAACCACGTGATGTCCTCATCGGTAAAGCAGCAATGGGCCGGTGCGTAGTGGCTCACGTCTGTCATCCCAGCACTTTGGGAGGCTGAGGCAGTGCATCACTTGAGGTCAGGAGTTCGAGACCAGCCTGGCCAACACGGTGGAACCCCATCTCTACTAAAAATACAAAAAAATTAGCAAAGTGTGCTGGTGCGTGCCTGTAATCCCAGTTAGGAGGCTGAGGCAGGAGATCACTTGAGCCTGGGAGGTGGAGGTTTCAGTGACCCGAGATCTTGCCATTGCACTCCAGTCTAGGTGACAGAGTGAGACTCTATGTCTCAAAAAAAAAAAAACGACAGTGAAGCCCACAGACAGCTGCTGGGAGGATGAAGGGAGCCATGACTACCAGAGTCTGGCATGATTTAAAGGTTAGTGATTACTGGCTGGGTATGGTGGCTCACTCCTGTAATCCCAGCACTGATCACCTGAGGTCAGGAGTTCGAGACCAGCCTGGCCAACATGGTGAAACCTCATCTCTACTAATAATACAAAAAAGCTAGCCAGGTGTGGTGGTGGGTGCCTGTAATCCCAGCTACTTGGGAGGTTGAGGCAGGAGAATTGCTTGAACCTGGGAGGTGGAGATTGCGGTGAGCCAAGATCAC
Source organism: Plecturocebus donacophilus (assembly GCA_004027715.1). Taxonomy (NCBI): domain Eukaryota; kingdom Metazoa; phylum Chordata; class Mammalia; order Primates; family Pitheciidae; genus Plecturocebus; species Plecturocebus donacophilus. The sequence continues at coordinate 11,753 of PVKP010031999.1, read as the reverse complement.
GCCACTGCACTCCAGCCTGGGCAACAGAACAAAAACTCGTCTCAAAAAAAAAAAAAAAAAAAAAAGGCTTGGGGCGCTTAGTGATTTCTGTCCTGAATGCCAAGTCAGCAAACCTATCTATTCCTCAGGACCTGCCTGAGCCTCCCTGAACCCAGGCTGGCTGTAGATGACATCCACAGTTGCAAACATTTCAGAGTGCTCTCAGTTTGGAAATGTCACAGCTAGGACTCAGTGTGTGTCAGGGGGCGGCTCACCTTCACGGTCTCCCCGCAGTGCTGTGCAGAAAGACCTGCTGAACCCGTCCCTGCAGGAGGGACCTCCTGCCCCCTGCCCCCGGACAGCGACACCTTTGGTGGACAGGCCTTCCCCTGGCGTTTTTCCTGCCCCTCCTGCTCTCCCTGTTCCTTGGTCTCCTCTCTCTCTTGAACGTGGCCCGGGCGACTCTGATCTTGTCTTTTCCAACCTGCCGTCTGTTAGCCCAAGGAGTAAGTGAGTCTTGCCAAGCGGGGGAAAAGAAGGCAACCATGATCACTGAATCACAGCCCTGCTGTGATTTTAAACCAGCTGGCTCAGGTGACGCCTGGGCGGGCTCTGTGGCTCTCTCCTGGGGCAAAGTGCGAAAGCCCTGGCCGGCCGTGGCCTCTCCCTCGAGGAGTTTCAGCTCAGACTGATGATCTCACGCTGGTAATTACAACCATTCACAGCAGGACGGACCAGGGTGGCTTAGAGAGGAGAGACTGCGATCTGTAGCGGAAGGGTGGGATAACAGTCCTCCTCTCCCCTCCTGAGCCACTCCACAGAGCCCCCCACCTCCGGCCAGGCCTGGGCAGAGTTCACACTGCAGCGATTGCACCACGGCACTCTAGCCTGGGTAACAGAGCAAGATCCAGTCTCGAAAAAATTAAAAAAGGCAAATTCAGGTTCAGCTTTTAACCCCTTCTAGGGCCTGTGCACTGGTTTAGCAGGAATTCCATCATCTCCATTTTATGGATGAGACAACTGAGGCCTGGAGAGCCGAGGGCCAGCAGCAGGGGGTGGAGACCGTGCCCAGGCTCGTGATCACGCAGCCTGTGGTTCTCCTGCCACCGCAGACCTGGGGCTGGACACTATGTGCAGGAGGGCCCCTTAAGCCTTGACCCACTTTTTAAAGGGAACTGTCTTTTTTTTTTTTTTTTTTTGAGGTGGAGTCTCGCCCTGTTGCTCAGGGTGGAGTGCAGTGGCGTGATCTGGGCTCACTGCAACCTCCGCCTCCCGGGTTCCAGTGATTCTCCTGCCTCAGCCCCCGGAGTAGCTGAGACTACAGGCATGAGCCACCACATCTAATTTTTGTATTTTTAGTAGAAATGGGCTTTCACCATGTTGACCACGCTGGTCTCGAACTCCTGACCTCAGGTGATCTGCCCGCCTCGGCCTCCCAAAGTGCTGGGATTACAGGTGTGAGCCACCTCGGCTGGCCCAAAGGGAACTGTCTTTAAAGTGGGATTGAGTTGTTGAAGTACTCTCTGGGTCCCCAAGACCTCTCCTTCTGAGCCCCTCTAGGCTTAGACATGCCAGAGCCATCAAACCCCCAAATCCAAAACTCCAGTGGGGGTGTGAAGGAAGCTGTTGGAATGTGGGCTCTCTACTTCCTTTTTGTTTTTTGGATGGAGTCTCACTCTGTCACCCATGTTGGAGTGCAGTGGCACAATCTCAGTTCACTGAAGCTTCCACCTCCTGGGTTCAAGTGATTCTCCTGCCTCAGCCTCCCAAGTAGCTGGGATTACAGGCATGCACCACCATGCCTGGCTAATTTTTATATTTTTAGTAGAGACGGGGTCTCACCATGTTGCCCAGGCTGGTCTTGAACTCCTGGTTTCAAGCGATCCACCCACCTCGGCCTCCCAAAGTGTTGGGATTACAGGCGTGAGCCACTGCGCCTGGCCTTCTTCCTCTGCTTTTCAAAAATTATTTTTTAGAGATGTGGTCTCATTTCGTCGCCCATGCAGTGGTACGATCCCAGCTCACTGCAGCCTTGATCTCATCCCCCCACCGCAGTTTCCTGAGTACATGGGCCTACAGGTGCACATCACCATGTCTGGCTATTTTAAGATTTTTGTAGAGACCGGTTCTTGCTACCTTACTCAGGCTGGTGTCAGACTCCTGGCCTCAAGCAATCATTCTGCCTCACCTTTCCAAAGTGTTGGGATGACAGGCGTGAGCCACCAGGCCAGGCCTTCAATTTTTAATGGATCTGCGCTTCTCATCCTCTGCATTTTTTTTTTTTTTTGAGATGGGGTCTCGCTCTGTTGCCCAGGCTGGAGTGCAGTGGCGTGATCTCAGCTCACTGCAACCTCCGCCTCCCGCGCTGAAGCCATCCTCCCGCCTCAGCCTCCTGACTAGAGAATATGCCACCATGCCTGGCTAATTTTTTTGTGTTTCTAGTAGAGATGGCGCCTTGCCATGTTGCCCGGGCTGGTCTCAAACTCCTGGGTTCAAGCGATCCTCCCGCTGTGGCCTTCCACAGGCTTGAGCCATTGGCCCAGCTCTTAGTGTTAATTGCACTCTTAGTAATAGCAAAACAATGGAAGCAGCCCAATCCCCAAGGAGGGGAGAATGCGGACTTGCATCATAGTAAATTTCCACTCGATGGAAGATTATAGAGCCATGAGAACTGACAGGCTGCAGCTACACCCTTCAGCCTTATGTCAAAGCTAAGGGACAGCAGCAAGTCTCAGACTCTACTCAATACACACCTTTGTTATGAAAGTAAAACTATTAGCAAAATGAAGTAATTTTTGTTTAGGCAAACATTATATGCAAGAATTTTTAAAAACCACGAGCCCGGCCTGGCGGCTTACGCCCGTAATCCCAGCACTTTGGGAGGCCGAGGGAAGAGGATCACTTGAGGGCGGGAGTGGGAGACCAGCCTCGGCAACACAGACTCTGTCTACAAAATATTAAGGAATAGCTGATGCAATGGTACCCAGCTGTAGTCCCAGCTACTCGGGAGACTGATGCAGGAGGACTGCTTGAACCCAGGAACTGGAGGCTACAGTGAGCTACGATTGTGCCACTGCACTCCAGCCTGGGCAACAGAACCAGACCCAAACTCTACAAAAATTAAAAATTAGCTGGGCACGGTAGCGCACGTGCTTGTAGCCCTAGCCACTCAGGTGGCTGACGTGGGAGGGTGCTTGAGGCCAGAGGGTCCAGGCTGCAGTGAGCTATGACTGTGCCACTGCACTCCAGCCTGGGCAAGGGCCAGACTCTGTCTTAAAAAAAAAATTCAAAAAGACATCCACCAGGGAAGTGATTACGTCATGGAGGAGAACAGGCATAGAAGATGTTTTAGGGAATTTGAATAAAGACTGTATATTAGATGACAGGGAATTATTAAGTTTTATAAGGGTGATGATACTATTATGAACATGCAAGATAACAGTGTTTTTCTTAGGAGAGGTGCATTGAAATATTTAGGCACGAAGAGTCAAGATGTTTGCAACTTACTTCAAATGAAGAAAAAGAAAGAGAAATAATGTGTATATGTGTGTGCATGTGTGTGTGTGTGTGAGAGAGAGACAGAGAGAGGGAGGCAGGGAAAATGCCAATATGCTAAGAATTACTGAACCCAGTCAGGCGTGGAAGCTCACGCTTGGGAGACCGAGGTGGGTGGATCACTTGAGGCCAGGAGTTCAAGACCAGCCTGGTCAACATGGTGAAACCCCATCTCTACTAAAAATACAAAAATTAGGTCAGCCGGGGTGGATCACGCCTGTAATCCCAGCACTTTGGGAGGCTGAGGTGGGCGGATCACAAAGTCAGGGGTTCAAGACTAGCCTGACCCTCTTGGTGAAACCCCGTCTCTACTAAAAATACAAAAATTAGCTGGGTGTGGGGGTGCGTGCCTATAATCCTGCCTACTCGGGAGGCTGAGGCAGGAGAGTCTCTTGAAATCGGGAGGCAGAGGTTGCAGTGAGCCGAGACTGCGCCGCTGCACTCCAGCCTGGGGGACAGAGCTAGACTCCATCTCAAAAAAAAGATGCCCAACCTGTCATGGGCACTTGGTCACTCAGTGTAAGAGAAGCTGAGCTCTTCTGTGCCCGGCACTGCTCTTTGACCTTTGCAGGGATTCATTTATTTAATCCTTAAAACAAGTTGCCCGGGTGAGGTGGCTCACACCTGTAATCCCAGCACTTGGGAGGTTTGGATTACAGGCGTCAGCCACCGCGCCCAGCTGTTTTTATTTTTTAAGACAGTCTCGCTCCGTCGCCCAGGCTGGCATGCAGTGGCTCACTGCAGCGTCTGCTTCCCAGGTTCAAGCTATTCCTGTGCCTCAGCCTCCAGAGTAGCTGGGATTACAGGCTGGCACCACCAAGGCCAGTTAATTTTTGTATTTTTGGTAGAGATGGGGTTTCTCCATGTTGGCCAGGCTGGTCTCGAACTCCTGACCTCAAGTGATTTGCCGGCCTCGGCCTCCCACCGTGCTAGGATTACAGGTGTGAGCCACAGCACCCGGCCCTGACACCTTGACTTTAGCCTTGGAAGACTCATTTCAGATTTCTGCCCTCCAGAACTGGAAGGCAATAAACTGGTGTTGTTTGAAGCCACTATGTTTAGGTAATTTGTTTATCGTTTTTTTGAGACAGGGGCTCTCTCCGTCGCCCATGCTGGAGTTCAGTGGCACAATCATGGCTCCCTGCAGCCTGACCTGGACTCCTGGCCTCCTCCCACCTCAGCTTCCCTCGTAGCTGGAATCACAGGTATGTACCATGTGCAGCTAATTTTTTTTTTTTTGTAGCAATGGGGTCTTGTTATGTTGTCCAGGCTTGTCTTGAACTCCTGGGCTCAAGTGACCCTCCCGTCTCAACCTCCCAGAGCGTTGGGATTACAGGCATGAGCCACTGGACCCGGCCTGTCTTAGAGCTTGAAATAGCAGTTATAAATTCGTGATTCCCCAAATTATATCTCAAGCCTGGACTGCTCCCCTGAGCCCCGACGCGCTTCCAACGTCGACTGGATGAGACCCTAGACTGAACAAGCCTGATCCGCCACCTCCCGCCCCACCAGCTCCTCCTCTACCTTCCCCGTCTCCAGCAATGGCACCTCCGTCCTTCCCCAAGCTCAGCCGCAATCTGAAGTCAAAGTCAACTCCGCCCTTTCTCACAGCTTTCATCAGCACATTCTGTTGGCTTTGGTTGTAACATACACCTAAGAGTCGGTGACTCACCACTCCGTGGCCACCACAGGCGTCGCCTGGATGATTACAGCCTCCCTACGTCTCCCCTCCCTTGTCTGTCCTCAAGCCAGCAACCAAGGGCTCCTGTTAAAACGAGCTGGATCCTGTTCCCCTCTGCCAGGAACTGCGCCGCCAGCTCCCAGCTCACTCTGAGCAAAAGTCAAAGTCCTTATCTGGCCAGACACCACCTTCCCTGTCCATCTCCGTCGCATCTCCTCCCGCCTCACCCGATCTTCCTCCAACACCCTGGCAGGTGACCTCAGGGCCTCTGCAGCTGCTGTTCTGTCTGCAATGCTGTTCCCTGCTGCCCCTTCAGGCCTTTTCTCTAAGGCCTCCCTCTGGCTACTACCTAAATAATGTTGCAATCCCCTAAAAATAAACACAGCTGCTCCCATCCGCTGCCCCGTTTCTCCTTGGCAATTGCATCGACCATGCTTTACGTTTTGCAGATTTTCTGTTTATCCCCCCGTGCCCCTGCCGCCCCCCCATGTAAGCTCCGTGAGGCTGAGTTTGTTTCTTTTAAATCAGTGTTGATTTAAAGTCTAGCATAGGCCGGGCGTGGTGGATCGAGCTGTGCGGATTACGTGAGCCCAGGAATTCCAGACCAGCCTGGGAAACATGGCGAAACCCCGTCTATACAAAAAAATACAAAAATGAGCCTGGCATGGTGGCGCATGCCTCTAGTCCCAGCCACTTGGGAGGCTGAGGCAGGAGTATCGCCTGAGCCTAGGGAGGCTGAGGATGCAGGGAGCGTGACTGTGCCACAGCACTCCAGCCTGGGTGACACAGAGAGACCTGTCTCAAACAAAAAAAAAAAAGAAAAGAAAAAGAAGGCCGGGCGAGGTGGCTCACGCCTGTAATCCCAGCACTTTGGGAGGCCGAGGCAGGCGGATCATGAGGTCAAGAGATCGAGACCATCCTGGCCAACATGGGGAAACCCCGTCTCTACTAAAAATACAAAAATTAGCTGGGCATCGTGGCGGGTGCCTGTAATCCCAGCTACTTGGGAGGCTGAGGAAGGAGAATCGCTTGAACCCGGCAGGCGGAGACTGCAGAGAGCTGAGATCACGCCATTGCACTCCAGCCTGGCGCCTGGCGACAGAGCAAAACTCTGTCTCAAAAAAAAAAAGAAAAGAAAAAGAGAAAAGAATCCAGTATCCGGGCCAGGTAAAGTAGCTCACGCCTGCAATCCCGGCACTTTGGGATGCCAAGGTAGGGAGATTCCTTGAAGCCAGGCGTTCTAGACCAGCCTGGGCAACAAAGCAAGACACTGTCTTCACAAAAATATTAAATAAGAATCATGAGGCCAGGTGCGGTGGCTCACATCTGTAATCCCTACGCTTTGGGAGGCGGAGGCAGGCGGATCACCTGAGGTCAGGAGTTCAAGAGCAGCCTGGCCAATATGGTGAAACCCCGTCTCTACTTAAAATACAAAAAGAATTAGCGGGTTATGGTGGCGCACGCCTGTAATCCCAGCTACTCGGGAGGCTGAGGCAGGAGAATCGCTTGAACCCGGGAGCGGAGGTTGCAGTGAGCTGAGATCACGCCACTGCACTCCAGCCTGGGCAACAAGAGTGAAACTCTGTCTCAAAAACAAAACAAAACAAAAACAAAGAAACAAAAAGAATAATGAAAGAATAATAAAAGCCCAGCATTTGGCTCGAGCCAGACACCTGTGCCTGTCCACAGATGAGTGGCCGCACCTGCGCCCCCAAGGCCTCTGCAGGTGGCGCTGAGCCCTCTCCATGGCGGGAAGGTTCTTAGAGGGCTAGGCCTGCATGTCCCCCGACCTCCACCTCCCTCCTCCTTTGCCACCACACCCACCCCGCAGGGCTGGAAGGATCCGGTGCACCCAGTCAACCACACGAGCTGAGCCAGGGTGGCTGCCCCGCCCCGCTCTGCCTCTGCGGCTGACACAGTCCTCAGCTTCTGTTCAGCAAAGGTGCCCGGCCACCCCTGGGTGCTGGTCTCATTCCAGCTCAAACACAGGGCCCGCTGCTCTTGTCAGCCTGGGTGGTCTCCGCTGGGGAAAGGGTTTCTGGGACGTTGCAAGAGACTCTAAAGGCATCCTGCTCCCTTTGACATTTTATTTATTTTTTGAGAGAAGGTCCCACTTTGTCGCCCATGCTGGAGTGCGGTGGCATGGCTCACCTCAGCCTCGGCCTCCTGGGCTCAAGCGAGCCTCCTGCTTTAGCCTCTGAGTAGCTGGGACTACAGGGTGTGCCATCATGCCCAGCCAATCTTTTGTAAAATGGGATTTCGCTACGCTGCCCAGGCTGGTCTCAAACTCCTGAGCTCGTGATCTGCCCGCCTCGACCTCCCACTGTGCCCGGCCTGGAAGCCCCTGTCTAATAAAGGCTGCGAAGGTAGGGGGCAGGGTGGCGTGGCAGTGACCCCAGCTGCGTCCCCACCAGCCAGGAAAGGGGGGGCCTCCCCGACACCCCATCAGTTCATGGCCCACTCTGCCGCTTCAGAAGAAAGGAGGCGTCGGGCCAACTCTGTGCCCGGCAGCAGGGCGTCTAGTCTGCCCACAAAGGCCTCCAAGCCCCGCCCCGCAGATGCCAGCTCTCCCGGGAGGCGGAAGGGAGGTCATTACCGAGGCCTAATTAACAAAGACAAGCAGAGATAATTCAGTGGAGGAACATGTGGCTGGCGCTGGAATTGTGATATCTTTAGAAACTTGAGAAAGGACGGCTTTATTTTGAGCTCTCAAGAGCTCAAGACTGAGCTGGAAGGGTGGAGAGGGGGTGGGGAAGGCGGCGGGAGGGGCAGGGGCCAGAGGGTGTGCGCCTGTGTGTGACTGGGGACAAGGAAATGACTCTGAGGTGAAGGGAGGATCACGGACGGTGACCTCAAAGAAACGGAGGCTCAGGCCGGGCGCGGTGGCTCACGCCTGTAACCCCAGCACTTTGGGTGGCCGAGGCCGGCGGATCACCTGAGGTCAGGAGTTCGAGACCAGCCTGACCAACATGGAGAAAGCCTGTCTCTACTAAAAATACAAAATTAGCCGGGTGTGGTGGCCATGCCTATAATCCCAGCTACTCGGGAGGCTGAGGCAGGAGAATCGCTTGAACCTGAAAGGTGGAGGCTGCAGTGAGCCAAGATCACGCCACTGCTCTCCAGCCTGGGCAACAAGAGTGAAACTCTGTCTCAGGAAAGAAAAAAGAGTGGAAGCTGGCCTGGGCCCAGGGAGAGCCCTCCCATTTGCCCAACAGGGAGCTGGAGGGGGGCAGCTGGGCCCATATGCAGGGAGGAGCTGCGGGGAGCTCATGGCGGGGCAGCAAAAAGTGGATATGCTGGGTAGAGGCGCAGCTCCTTGGTTTTAGTCTCCCCGCAGCCCCTCCGAAACAGGCAGGGCTCTCCTGTCCCTTTCTCCTCTCCTGCAGCAAGCCCTGTGGGAAGCGGCCTCTCTGGTGAGTGGCAGCTCAACCTCTGCTTACATGCCTCCAATGACGGGGAGTTCACTACCTTCCAAAGCTTTTAAAAAATTTTAACCACTGCTATTCAAGAATAATTCTAGAATTTATTTTTGAACGACAAGGTCTCATTCTGTCTCGCAGGCCCGAGCACAGCGGTATGACCATAGTTCACTGCAGCCTTGACTTCCTGGACTCAAGCAATCTTCCCTCCTCAGCTTCCCGAGCACCTGAGACTACAGCTGTGCACCACTACACTGGCTCATTGTTTTCATCTTTTGTAGAGACAGGGTCTCACTATGTTGCCCAGGCTGGTCCCCTGGTTCACGTAATCCTCCTGTCTCGGACTCCCAAAGTGCTGGAATTACAGGTGTGAGCCACCATGTGTGGCCTTTTTAAATTTTTATAGACAAGAATCTTGCTCTGTCACCCAGGCTGGAGTGCAGTGGCGTGATCTCAGCTCACTGCAACCTCTGCCTCCCAAGTTCAAGCGATTCTCCTGCCTCAAGCTCCTGGGTAGCTGAGATTACAGGTGTCTGCCACCACGCCTGGCTAATTTTTGTATTCTTTTTGTGGAGACGGGATCTCACCATGTTGGCCAGGCTGGTTTTGAACTCCCCACCTCCGGTGATCCACCTGCCTCAGTCTCCTGAAGTCCTGGGATCCCAGGCTAAGCCACCAGGCCCGGCCCTGCTCTTGCTCCTGAGATTTGAAAACTGCTGCCTCAGTGGCTCCCCCAGCTCGTCCACTCTGTTCCTGCACAGTTGCCCTTTCCTTAGATGCCCGGGGAGGTCTCTCTGTGCCAGCTCTGCCCTTCTGAGAGGCCCCAGCCCGCCTGCCACTGCCTGCACCAAATACCAGTCAGATTTCACCTACTGCCGTGGGTCCTGAATGTGTCACAAGCCCACAGACCCAGCCATGGGGGCGAACACCACCATCACCCTTCCAGAACTTTCCGCCCTTTTCACACCTTGATGGCGCCTCTAGATCCTAACCCCATCCCTCTCGGGGCCCAGCTGCCCACGGCCTGGGTTCAGACCTTCTGGACACTCCCTGGCTGCTCTGCCCTCACTTTGCCTTCTCTAATCCACCCTTGGTGGCTGGAGGTACAGTTACCATGGTAACCTGCAGACAATGCAAATCTGATGGTATCATTACAACGACTGGAAAAGCCGCCAACACCACAAAATAGAGCTCAAGTCACTAGCTCTGCAGTCCAGGCCCTTTACAATTCTGGCAGCATTCTGCGGGGCTGTGCTCCTTTCCCCCGCTGCACAAAGCTGCCTGGCCGCCCCAGGCTCAGGCTGAAGAACAGCACAGACCTCATGCTAACTACCTGATTTTTTTGTCTCTTTCAGTCTCCGTTTGTTCAGTTGCAACACGGAAGGACAACAGCACCCACCTCGCGGGCTACGTGTTCATGAAGCTGTGTGTGAAAAGCAGCAGGCTGGGGGCGGTGGCTCAGGCCTGTAATCCCAGCACTTTGGGAGGATGAGGAGGGTGGATCAGCTGAGGTCAGGTGTTTGAGACCAGCCTGGCCAACATGGCGAAATCCCGTCTCTACTAAAAACACAAAAATTAGCTGGGCGAGGAGGCTCACGCCTGTAATCCCCGCACGTTGGGAGGCAAAGGCGGGTGGAGCACAAGGTCAAGAGATCGGGACCATCCCGGCCAACATGATGAAACCCCGTTTCTACTAAAAAATACAAAAAACAGTCAGGCGTGATGGCATGCACCTGTAGCCCACGCTACTCGAGAGGCTGAGGCAGGAGAATCACTTGATCCCAGGAGGTAGGGGCTGCAGTGAGCTGAGACTGTGCCACTGTACCCCGGCCTGGGCGACAGAGCGAGACTCCATCCCCTCCCACCTAAAAAATAAAGCCCTCTGCTTCCATTCCACTCTCTACACTTGCTCATTCTCTCCTGACCGCTAAAGGGTCACCTGTCCTCGGCAGATTCAATCACTTGCCTCTCTCATTCTCTTCTGAGCCCACTATTTCACTCTGGCCCCCAACACTACCCCAAAAACAGCTCTGAACTATCCACTGCAACCTGCTGCTTAGCCACTCGGTCTGGTCTCAGGCCTTAGGACTGACCTCCCGCAAAGGCTGGTGCAACATCACCTCCTTCAGGAACAGTTTCTCCCTGGGCTTCATCTGCGGGCTTTCCACCTCTCTCTTCTTCTTCTTTTTTTTTTTTTTTTTTGGGACAGAGTCTTGCTCCATCACCCAGGCTGGAGTGCAGCAGTGCAATCTCAGCTCACTGCAACCACCAACTCCTGGGTTCAAGTGATTCTCCTGCCTCAGCCTCCCGAGTAGCTGGGATTACAGGCGTGCACCATCACGCCTGGCTAATTTTGTTCTTTTTAGTAGATATGGGGTTTCTCTACATTGGTCAGGCTGGTCTCCAACTCCCAACCTCAGGTGATCCACCCACCTTGGCCTCCCAAACTGCTGGGATTATGGGCATGAGCCACCGTGCCTGGCCACCTTTTTGTGGAGACAGAGTCTTGCTCTGTTGCCCAGGCTGGAGTGCAGTGGCACGATCTTGGCTCACTGCAACCTCCGCCTCCTGAGTTCAAGCGATTCTCCTGCCTCAGCCTTCTGAGTAGCTGGGACTACAGGTATCTGCCACCATGCCCAGTTAATATTTTCCTTTTTTTTTTTTTTTTTTGGAGACAGTCTCACTCTGTCGCCAGGCTGGAGTGCAGTGGTGTGATCTCAGCTCACTGCAACCTCTGCCTCCCAGGTTCAAGCAATTCTCCTGCCTCAGCCTCCTGCCAGCTGGGATTACAGGTGCCTGCCACCATGCTCGGCTAATTTTTGTATTTTTAGTAGAGACGGGGTTTCATCATGTTGACCAGGCTGGTCTCGAACTCCTGACCTTAGGTGATCCACCCGTCTTGGACTCCCAGAGTGCTGAGATTACAGGTGTGAGCCACTGCCCCTGGCCCTCCTTACATTTTTGTTGTACAAATAAATGAACCCGAAGGATTAATAATAAGCCTAAAAGGTTTACACAGGCAGGACCAGTGTAATAGCAGCTGGTAGCCAGGAGGGGACAGCAAAGAGCCACCCAGCATGGATGATACCAGAGGGGTGGTGAGGAAAGAGGGTGTGGCC
>PVKP010031998.1:0-26415 GCA_004027715.1 Plecturocebus donacophilus | reverse complement strand
TTTTTTTTTTTTAAGACAGAGTTTTGCTCTGTTGCCAGGCTGGAGTGCAGTGGTGTGATATCGGCTCACTGCAACCTCTGCCTCCTGGACTCAAGCAATTCTTCTGCCTCAGCCTCCTGAGTAGCTGGCACTACAGGCAACCGCCACCACCCTCAGCTAATTTTTGTGTTTTTAGTAGAGATAGGGTTTCACCATGTTGTCCAGGATGGTCTTGATCTCTTGACCATGTGATCTGCCTGCCTTGGCCTCCCAAAGTGCCTGGATTACAGGCATAAGCCACCGTGCCTGGCCTCGGTTTTCTATTTTAATGAAAATGTTGCAATTTGGACAGTGTTGCAAGACAAACACAAAGTATGTAGCCAATTGCATGGACTTTTGATAGCTCTTTTACACTTCAGACAGCTTCGGAGTTTTCTTCTCTTGGGGAGGTTTGGGGTAAGGGTGCCTTCTCCTCCAGCCCACAGCAGGGTTAACATCTGAGCAGGTGTAATGTTTTTCTGGACTGGCATCACTGGTTGGAGCCAAGAATGTTTAAACATGTATATTATGTCAGATACCGTTTCTATCAAACTACTTCTACCTAATCTAAGGCTAATTACCTCACAATTAACACTGGTCGTCTGACCTTGGTAAATCATTTACCCTCCCTGAACTTCAGATTTCCTCATCTGTAAAATGGAGATAATTATACTTATATTCATAGAGGCACTGTGAGGATTAAATATATGAAAAGCTATTTAAAGAGTCTTGAGGTCTAGACAAATGCCAGCTCGTGTTAGTGCAAACCTGCTCAGCAGTTGCTTGGTTGGTAGGATGGGGCATCTCAGAACAGGACAGCTTGACGGAAACCTCCCTTGGTGCATTAAGCATATTAAGAGATACCATTTGGGGCCAGACTCATAGTCGAGACAGTATTTATTTTTTACTTTATTTATTTATTTATTTATTTTCTTTCTTTTTTTTTTGATTTTTTTTTTTTTTTAAAGACGGAGTCTCACCATGTTGGTCAGGCTGGTCTTGAACTCCGGACCTCAGGTGATCTGCCCGCCTTGGCCTCCAAAGTGCTTGGATTACAGGCATGAGCCACCGCGCCCGGCCGGACACTATTTATTTTTTAAGTGGCACTGAGGTCATACATTTTAATCCCCACAACACATTTAACTGTCCTCTGCCCATTGTTCGAGATTCTGAGGAAGAAACGTTATGCAAAGTTCCTTACAGAGTTCAACTTGGCCTAACAGATAAAAAGTCGAGCTTAGCAGATGTCATTGAAAAGGGAGCCGGGGCAGGAAAAGGCTCATCTTTTTAACTTAAGCCCAAAGCCCAAACCAGGTGCGAGAAAGATAGAATAAAACTGTTCCTATAGCTTTGAAATGCTTTAGGGACGCTGAAGGATAGTCTTTAGAGAATCATTTAAATTAATATATCTTTTTTTTTTTTTTTCAGACATAGTATTGCTCTGTCGCCCAGGCTAGAGTACAGTGGCGTGATCTCGGCTCACTGCCAACTCCAGACTGGCCAATCTCTGGGCTCTGGTGTATTCTGAATAGTCAACTTCTGATCTAAATTCAGTTTCTTAAGTAGCTTCCCTTCCTGGGGAGATCCCCTCAGCTTGTCAATGAAGTTTCAGATCACAGGTCAATAATCTTGCTTTGGGGGCATGGGGTGGGGAAAAATAAAAGAAAACCAAAATAATCTTTCTTTACAATCCAGACCCTTGTGAGTGGTACTGACTTTATAGATTTAGCAGTCCCTAGATGAACTGAGAAGAATACAGACCCTGCAAATGAGGGTGGATTGAAAGCAGGTATTCTCACTCATTTCTCAGTACCTAATGCACTTGGGTAGTACTCATTAAAATGTGCTAAGGCCGGGCACAGTGGCTCAGGCCTGTAATCCCAGCACTTTGGGAGGCAGAGGTGGGTGGATCACCTGAGGTCAGGAGTTCGAGACCAGCCTGGCCAACACAGTGAAACGCTGTCTCTAATAAAAATACAAAAATTAGCTGGGTGTGGGTGGCAGGTACCTATAATCCCAGCTACTCAGGAGGCTGAGGCAGGGGAATTGCTTGAGCCTGGGAGGCAGAGGCTGCAGTAAGCTGAGACTGCTCCACTGCACTCCAGCCTGGGCAACAGACTGAGACTCCATATCAAAAAAAAGAAATAAAAAAATAAAACGAGGCAGCCATGATGCAACATTTCAGTGTTTTCACCTGGGAAATTCACCATCAGCACATCTGCCTCTTAACCAGTGTTCCCACATCACAACCTGTAGACCAAATTAGGAAACACAGACAAATCTGCAACGCATCAACGCAGCCGGGCTCTCAACATAGCAGCTGCAGCCACAAACCAAAAAACAGGCCTTTGTGAACAGAGTAAAAGAAACTGCTTGTCCTGAGCTCATCTTTTAAGCCAGAGAACTCCCTACTCTTACTAAAAGTATGTCTTTAAGCCAAGATAGGAATCAATTACATAAAAGTAGGATGTCTTACCACATTGGATTTTCCCTTTCCTGCTAAGTTTCCAAGGCCTAATTTTCCAACCAGAGCCCAAGAGAATATGAACTTACATGAAGAGAGGTGGCTGACCCATTGTCCATAGGTTTGACAGCATTAACAGAGGTCAGGCTCTCCATGAACCACGCAAGACCAGGAGATGAATCCCTTTCACAGTGCAAAACCCACTTTCAGGGTGATCCCTGCCTTTAGGAACATGGTTTCACTTCAATAGCTCCAGTGCATCTGTCTCAAACTGTCTCTCGTTTTTCAAACAACATTGAATTTATCTCCTCACCCTAATTAACACTACTTAGGAAGGTAAGTCAGTTTCAGAAACACTTCTCTGTTGGATTCACATGGAAACCATACAACGGCCTGAGCAGCTTCACACCTGAAGCCACCTTCCAACCCAACAAAGCACCCACCCTCCTTCTCTCTTCCTTTCCCTTCCTTCCCCTCCCCCCTTTCTCTTTCTTTTCTTTCTTTCTGGCTGGAGTGCAATCTCCACTCACTGCAACCTCCACCTACGGGGTTCAAGCGATTCTCCTGCCTCAGCCTACCCAGTAGCTGGGATTATAGGCACCTGCCACCATGCCTGGCTAATTTTTTTTTTTTTTTTTTGAGACAGAGTTTCACTCTTGTTACCCAGGCTGGAGTGCAGTGGCGCAATTTGGCTCACTGCAATCTCCGTCTCCTGGGTGCAAGCAATTCTCCTGCCTAAGCCTCCTGAGTAGCTGGGATTACAGGCATGCGCCACCACACCCGGCTAATTTAGTATTTTTAGTAGAGATGGGGTTTCTCCATGGTTAGGCTGGTCTCGACCTCCTGACTTCAGGTGATGCACCCACCTCGGCTTCTCAAAGTGCTGGGATTACAGGCGTGAGCCACGATGCCTGGCCCACCTTTCTTGCATTAAGCATATTAAGAGATACCATTTGGGGCCAGACTCATAGTCGAGACAGTATTTATGTTTTAAGTGGCACTGATGTCATACATTTTAATCCCCACAACACATTTAACTGTCCTCTGCCCATCGTTCGAGATTCTGAGGATGAAACGTTATGCAAAGTTCCTTACGGAGCTCAACTTGGCCTAACAGATAAAAAGTCGAGCTTAGCAGATGTCATTGAAAAGGGAGCCGGGGCAGGAAAAGGCTCATCTTTTTAAGCTAAGCCAAAGCCCAAACCAGGTGCGAGAAACATAGAATAAAACTGTTCCTATAGCTTTGAAATGCTTTAGGGACGCTGAAGGATAGTCTTTAGAGAATCATTTAAATTGATATATCTTTTTTTTTTTTTTTTTTTTTTTTCAGACAGAGTATTGCTCTGTCGCCCAGGCTAGAGTACAGTGGTGTGATCTTGGCTCACTGCAAACTCCGCCTCCTGGATTCAAGTGATTCTTCTACTTCAGCCTCCTGAGTAGCTGAGACTACAGGTGCCTGCCACCACACCAGCTAATTTTTGTATTTTTAGTGGAGATGAGGTTTCACCATATTGGCCAGACTGGTGTTGAACTCCTGACTTCATGATCTGCCCGCCTCAGCCTCCCAAAGTACTAGGATTATAGGCATGAGCCACCGTGCCCGGCTTAAATTAATATATCTATTCTTCATTTCAAATGATAAATGAAATAATATCCCAGTGATTCAGTCTTTTCCAGTTTTTAGTAAATACAGTAATGGAAAAGATGGGAGCTCCCTTCCTCCCTTGCTTCCACCTTTGGAAACCCATTAGGTGGGACCAGGTGTGATGGCTCATGCCTATTATCCTAGCACTTTGGGAGGCTGAGGTGGGAGGATTGCTTGAGCTCAGGAGTTCAACACCAGCCTGGGTAACATGGTGAAACCCCATCTCTACAAAAAACACAGAAATTAGGCTTGGTGGCACACACCTATAGTTCCACCTACTTAGGAGGCTGAGGTGGGTGACGTGAACCTGGGAGGTTGAGGCTGCAGCGAGCAGTGATTGTGCTGCTGCATTCCACCCTGGGTGAGCCTGTCTCAAAAACAACAAATAATCCCACAAAAAACTTGAATACCTATGGGTCCATATTGAGACAAGTAAATGAGTTAAGAGAAAGCTTTTCCATACGGAATACCAACCAATCAGTGTAGAAGGAATGGAAGGATCAGAAACCACTGTTTGGCAACTATCATAGTTACCCAGCTAAAAAAAAAAAAAAAAAAAAAATGGATACTGAAAGTTAGGGGTAGAAGTCTGATGAGGAACAGGATGTTTAGTCTCAAAGCACTTCCCTACAAAATGCTTATTAACTTTACAGTGGCGGAACCCGGCAGTCACCACAACTAAGTGACATCACCAATAACAGGGAAATTCATAATCATGTGTTGCCTGATACAGTACTATGTGAGGAACACAGCATCACTTCTGAATATTCCTACCCAAAATGCAGAGTCTGAACCAAATCATGAGGAAACACCAAACCCAATTGGAGTTTACACAAAAGCCTCTTACCTTAAAATGCCAAAGTGCAAAAGCAAGCCTGAACTGTATTCTAAAGGAGACTGAGACGCAAATACTAAATTCAATACAATGCTTTATTTTTTACATGTTGTTAAAAGGCAGGGTCTTGCTACATTACCCAGCCTGTTCTTGAACCCCTGGCCTTGTCATCCTCCTGCCTTGGGTCTCCAAAATGCTGGGATTTCAGGAGCTACTGTGCTCAGACAACATAATAGTGTTTTTGTATGATAAAGCTGTTATTGGGACTACTGGGCAAACATGGTTTCTGGCTGGTAGTAATGTTTCCATGTATTCCTACTTACGATGGATATGTTTGAAAATATATTTGGTGATGTTGGGACATCAGAAAAAAATGGACTATTCTTGCAGTCTTCTTTTTTTTTTTTTGAGACAAAGTCTTGCGCTGTCGCCAGGCGCCAAGCTAGAGTGCAGTGGCGTGAGCTCGGCTGACTGCAACCTCCGCCTCCCAGGTTCAAGCAATGCTCCTGCCTCAGCCTGCCAAGTAACTGGGACTACACGCCTGCACCACCACACCCAGCTAATTTTTCTATTTTTTAGTAGAGACAGGGTTTCACCATGTTGGCCAGGATGGTCTCGATCTCTTGACCTCGTGATCCACCCGCCTTCACCTCCCAAAGTGCTGGGATCACAGACGTGAGCCACCGCGCCCGGCTGAAGTATTCTTATATAAATTTATTATTCCAAAATCTAGAAAAACATTAACAAGGTGAAAGCCAGGCATCTTTTTTTGAGATAGAGTTTCGCTCTTGTTGCCCAGACTGGAGTGCAGTGGCACAATCTCAGCTCACTGCAGTCTCTGCCTCCCTGGTTCAAGCGAGATTCTCCTGCCTCAGCCTCCCGAGTAGCTGGGATTACAGGCATGCATGACCACACTCAGCTAATTTTTGTATTTTTAGTAGAAACAGGGTTTCACCATGTTGGCTAGGTTGGTCTCTAACTCCTGACCTCAGGTGATCCGCCCGCCTCGGCCTACCAAAGTGCTGGGATTATGGGCGTGAGCAGGACTAAGATTTAAAGTGAAGACCAGGATCAATTACTTAACAAGAATAACACATTCTGATGCTCTCTATAGGGTCATTTTTGCGTCAGGAAAATATCTAATCGGATTCTTCCCAGATTATTTCCCCTGCAGCTTAATAGCTCTTCACTAACCTCTGTATGTATTTACTGCAATTGCATAGCCCAGCATTTGCACTCTCAAAAGATTTAATGCAATTATAGTCAAATATATAATACTTTTTTCCCATGGAAATAAATTGGTGTTTTAAAATTTACAATTCTCATCAATAAAATTTAAGTTATTACAAAATGCAAGACAGACTGAGATCTCAAAGAAAGAACTTGAGAAAATTATGTTTAAAAGACTTCACAAATATAAAGCATAATTGTTAGAATCCTGATACAAAGTAACTTTTCCTAGGTTTAAGGTTCAAGTCTGATTTCTTGAATTGTTCAACATCAACAGACCTCATTTGTATTCTTTTTATTTTCATTATTACTTTCAGAGACAGGATCTGACTATGTTGCCCAGGCTGGACTCCTGGGCTCAGATCCTCCCCGCCTCAGCCTCCTGAGTGGCTGGGATTACAGGCATGCACCACCATGCCCAGTGTTACAGATGTTTTTGAAAAACGCCCGGACACAATGAGCTTGCATCATGTCAGCAGCAGGTGCCACTTAGCTAGTGCTGGACAGAAGAGGCTTGCGGTATTTGCACTGAATCCAAACCCGGTACATTGTCAGTTGCTTCCCTCGGTTCACCTGCAGGCGGCGGTCCACCAGATTCTGAACCTTTTCCAGCCCAGCAGTGGTGAAAAGCGCATCCAGTTCTTCTAGTATGGAAAAGAAAAGGTGTTTATACATTTTCCCCTCAAGAAAAGGCATTTTTATCTACTAAGTCCCTTGTTAAATGGGGCTCTGGGAAGTTGCTGTCCTGTTTTTTACATGGCCATTTGGTTATAAATGCAGTGGTCGTTTGGTAACAGCAAGTTCATGTTTAGGTAGGGGAAGCCCCTGGGTATGGGCCATGGGTTTTTCTTTTTTAAAACCTTTGTTTTATATTTGGCCTTTAGGCTCTATGAACATCTTAAAATTATATGCAAAAATCTCTATATATGTATATCAAAGCAATTGTTAGGAAAGAGGTTTCATCTCTTATCCAATGCTCAAAGAAGGTGACCTCAAAAAGAGCCCGGGAATGGAGAATTCCTGAGGCCCGGGTGAAGGATGAAGCCTGTGGCCAGGGCCAGTTGCAGAGGAGAGCAGTTCCTGGCACCCCTAGAACCCAGAGGACATGACTCACCCTGGGACCTGGGTGCACCAAAGCACAACCCCACGCAGAAGGTGAAACAGGCTGGAATGGAGATGAGCCTTGCAGAATGGGCAGGCTTCCCATTTTGGACAGTGGCAGAAAGGGAGAGCAGAGCAGGACTGAAGGCATGGACAAGGCGGGGCTGCCTGGGGCCCCTGAGTGGCTGGCTGCCATGGTTATCCTAGCCCAGGGTGGAGGAGGGGGTGAGCAGTGGGGAACTGCAGGAAACCACTGGCCTAAAAGGCAGGAGGGGCCAGATAGTTTTCTTCCTGAATGTGCCTTGAAGACCATCTCATTTGGTATTGGGAACTTTTAGCATAAAAAGATGAGTGTTTCATACCTTGTGTGAAGAAGTAAACCCTGGTTCCATCACCTCTCACGTAGAAATTTCCAGATAGACACTGACCTGCAGAGCAGTGTGGTAAAAATCAAACACACTTTAAAGCACTCTTTGCCTTACATTGCTAAGGAAATGTTAGCTGAGATGTCAGTTTGCTGGGTGAAGAGCACTCCTGCCTCAGTGCTTCAGAAGGAGCAGCTCAACGGAAAGAAGCTAACTCCAGTGTCAGAAATTATGAGGTTCCTAAGTGTCCTACTCCAAAACTCTAGAATTGTTTGGTGAAAACTTGTTCACTCCCCCAACCTCACTAAATTAATAGCACAAACTTTTTATTTATTTATTTTGAGACGGAGTTTCGCCCTTGATGCCCAGGCTGGAATGCAATGGCGTGACCCTGGCTCACTGTAACCTCCACCTCCCAGATTCAAGAGATTCTCCTGCCTCAGCCTCCCGAGTAGCTGGGATTACAGGCATATCACCACGCCTGGCTAATTTTTTGTATTTTTAGTAGAGATGGGGTTTCACCATGTTGGCCAGGCTGGTCTTGAACTCCTGACCTCAGGTGATCCACCTGCCTCAGCCTCCCAAAGTGCTGGGATTAAAAGCGTGAGCCACTGTGCTGGGCCTATTTTTTTTTTTTTTTTTTTTAATTAAGCAATATAGCTGAGTTTAAGGAAACTTGAGACAGCCATTATCATTTTGGTGGTGACTGTCCTTTGCATGTTTCTTCACGTGTCTACGTAATCATAAATACAACAACTCAGATACTCTTTTGATCATGAACATGCTTTCCCTTCTGCTGCTAACCTCCCTGACCTTACCTCAGTTTACCGACCTGGTAAATACTTCTAGACCTTCCTGAATGCCCAAATCATCACATGTGTGTATACTTATTTCCCTGCAGATATTAGTATTAAGGGATGGAGTTTAAAATACACTCCCACACACTGCTCCTCTCACTGAGCAATACAGAATGGAAATCCCTCCAAGCTCAGTAGTATGGGGTCCACCTCAGGTGACAAGCACATCTACCTACACAGGGGCATTCACTTTGTTTGCAAAGTTTTGCTCATACATGTATTATATGTTAGTTGACTATATCCAAAAAGACTATTGGATTGAGTAACACCTGGGTGCTTAAAAAAAGGCTGTAATGCTAGGCACAGTGGCTCATGCCTGTAATCCCAGCACTCTGGGAGGCCAAGGTGAGTGGATCACCTGAGGTCAGAAGATCAAGACTAGCCTGGCCAACATGGTGAAACCCCGTCTCTACTAAAAATACAAATAATTAGGTGGGTGTGGTGGCGGGTGCCTGTGATTCCGGCTACTCGGGAGGCTGAGGCAGGAGGCAAAGGTTGTAGTGAGCCAAGATCATGCGATTGCACTCCAGCCTGGGAAACAAGTGAAACTCAAAAAAAAGTTGTAACAATTTCTATTTCTACCAGTAATGAAGGAATGCACCTCTTTCTTTGAATTGGCCAGCAATAAGAAGTACGAACTCATTATTATTTCCTTGAAGTGTTGTTTATTGGCCATTTAGATAAGCTCTTCTGTGAACTGATTAAATATTCCTGTTTTTTGGGTGGGACACTGATCTTTTTCTTATCAATTTCATGACAGCTCCTTGAAGAGCAACAATATTAAGTCTTTATTATATGCACTGAAAATATTCCTTCTTACTCTATCATTTGCCTTTTACAGTTTTAATGGCATTTTTTGTCATGCTACATTTAAAATTATTTATGTCTTTCAAATGCCTTTCTTTCTTTTTTTTTTTTTTTGAGAAGGAGTCAGGCCCTGTCATCCAGGCTGGAGTGCAGTAGTGTGTGATCTTGGCCCATTGCAACCTCTGCCTCCCAGGTTCAAGTGATTCTCCTGCCTCAGCCTCCCAAGTAGCTGGGACTATGGCGCCTGCCACCACACCTGACTAATTTTTGTATTTTTGGTAAAGACGGGGTTTTGCCCTGTTGACCAGGCTGATCTCAAACTCTTGATCTCAGGCGATCCCCCTGCCTTGGCCTCCCAAAGTGCTGGTATTATAGGCGTGAGCCACCGTGCCTGGCCGTCTTTCAAATGTCTTTTTTAAAAAAGCTCTTCTAAAGGTAGCTGTCTTGCTTTAAAAGGCCTCAATATCTACATTATACAAGCGTCTTCAGTTTTCTTAAAAAATGTACTACTGTTACATTTTAAATGGCTTTATATATGGAGCTCTAATTATAAAGTATCTGTTCTGATGGCAGCACCATTTTTTGATTATAGTGGGAAAATACCTTTTTTAAACCGAAGCTGAGCCATGTCATAGCGGCCGTAATCTCGCAGAAGCATCATCCCCCCAGGTTTCAGAAGCTTGCTCAGCCTGTTGATAGCCTTCTGCATCCTGTGGGGCCGCAGGGAATGACGATCAATCAGGTCTCCTTAAGGACAAGCTTTCCTTTCCCTATAGCATATCCCAAAAAACACCAGTGGACTTCCTCCCCAACTGACACACCAACCCTAAGATCTAAGCTCCTCTACCCTTGCTTCAGTTAGAACTGAAGGACCCCTTAGCTGCCTGCTCACAGCTGTGTGGCCTTGATCCACTGCTTTCAGCCTGAAGAGGGCCAAGGACAGCTTGCTTCTGCATAAGAAAGTTCTCTGCTCCAGGCCAGGCGCGGTGGCTCATGCCTGTAATCCCAGTATTTTGCGAGGCTGAGGCAGGCAGATCACTCGAGGTCAGGAGTTCGAGACCAGCCTGGCCAAAATGGTGAAAACCCATCTCTACTAAAAATCTAAAAATTAGCCAGGCATGGTGGTGCCTGCCTGTAGTCCCAGCTACTTGGAAGGCTGAGGTAGGAGAACTGCTTGAACCTGGGAGGTGGAGGTTGCAGTGAGCCAAGACCACGCCATTGTATTTCAGCCTGGGTAACAAGAACAAAACTCTCTCTCAAAAAGAAACAAAAACAAAAACAAAAAACCAGCTGGGGTCCTGCTATGTTGCTGAGGCTGGAATCCTGGGCTCAAGTGATCCTCCTACCTCAGTCTCCTAGGTAGCTGGGACTAAAAGTGTGTGCCTGTGCCTGGCTTGAATTTTAAATTTTAACAGTTTGTTTTAGTCCATGTCAATTTTTTAAAAGTTTGTAGTATTAAAACTTCTGAGGTCATGATTCTTGTTGTTTTGAAACAGGGTCTCACTCTGTCACCTAGACTACAGTGCAGTGGTGTGATCATAGATCACTTTATTGCAGCCTCAAACTCCTGGGCTTAAATCATACTCTTGCCTCAGCCTTCTGAGTAGCTGGGACTACAGATACACACCTGGCTAATTTTTATTTTTAGTAGAGATGGGGGTCTTGCTTTGTTGCCCAAGCTGGTCTTGAGCTCCTGGCTTCCAGCAATTCTCCCACCTCAGTCTCCCGAAGTGGTGAGATTATAGGTGTGAGCCATTGTGCCTGGTCAACTTCTGCAGTTATTAAAGTTTGAAACCATGGTAGGCCTTTTGGTTTATTCTGCATATGCCTTTATTTCACACTCATCCTCTCAGGTTGGATGACTTCAGTGCCCTTCTAGAGGAACTGTGGCCTAGAGAAGGTCAATCACTCAAAGCTCCTACCTTGTGCAGCCAGCAAGGGGTACTTGGACACTAGGAGATAAACCAGAATCTCAGTCACCGGTCCTTCCAGTCTCTAGTCATGTGATCTGGCTTCCTAACACCAGCTTACCTTGACCTTTTTCACTAATTTACTTAATCATCCTTTGAAGGACTCCAATGTCTGCAAAATAAGATGTTTGAAATCTCTAATCCCATGATGTCATGGGTATAGTCTACCCTAGTATGTGCCAACCCTCAGCCTGTCCGGACTTACTGCACTCTGGCAGTGACAAGGGCTTCCATGGAATTAGTCAGTGGTGTCTGATCTCTTAGCCACCATCTGACTCTGCTTCCTTGAGAAGGTAGTTTTGGCCAGGCGCAGTGGCTCATGCTTGTAATCCCAGCACTTTGGGAGGCCGAGGCGGGTGGATCACTTGAGGTCAGGAGTTCAAGACTAGCCTGGCCAACATGGTGAAACCCTGTCTCTATTCAAAATACAAAAAAATATTAGCCAGGTGTGGTGGTGTGTGCTCATAATCCCAATTGCTCAGGAGGCTGAGGCAGGAGAATTGCTTGAACCTGGGAGGAGGAGGTTGTGGTGAGCCAAGATCTCGCCACTGTACTCCAGCTTGGGTGTCAGAGTAAGACTCTGTCTCAAAAAAAAAGAGAGTAGTTAGTTTCATAGGACCACTGGTTGCCTGATGCATATAAGGTTTTAATGGTATATTTTAGGATATAGCATTTGACTTTCCTTTCATCTGAATCTGATTTTATAGAATTCTGTATCACACTTTTCCAAAACACTGTAAGCATCAGAGAATACTTTGGTTAAGCTTCAGTGTAAATTTTGAGTTGCTAAGAAGCTTTATTTAAAGCATTTAAAAGGCCAGTAGGCAGGGCGTGGTGGTTCACACCTGTAATCCCAGCACTTTAGGAGGCTGAGGTGGACAGATCACAAGGTCAGGAGTTGGAGACCAGCCTCACCAATGTGGTGAAACCCCACTGCCTACTAAAAAAAATAAAAAATTAGCCAGGCATGGTGGCATGTGCATGTATTCTCAGCTACTTGGGAGGCTGAGGCAGGAGAAATGCTTGACCCGGGAGGTGGAGTTTTCAGTGAACTGAGATCTTGCCACTATACCCCAGCCTGGGTGTATATTATCCATCTCAAATAAATAAATACCCAATAATGAGACATTACCTAAAAGCTGTGGCACCCACAGTTCTAAAACAGCATGTGATGAGATTATCAATAGGACTTTCCCCATATACTCATTAAAGACTGATTCGCCATTCTTTACTAATGTTGAGCCACAAGAAGGAAATGACAATTGACATTTTGGGCTGGATGATTAAAAAAAAAAAAAAAAGAAGGAAATGATGAACCAATGACTGTAGCCAGCAAGCAGAAGTTTCAAGGATGAAACAGAGGTTGGACATCAAGACAAATTTAGGAAAATAGTTGAGATGCTCACATCACCACAAATCATGTGGCTTCTTTGCATGTATCAGAACATAAACAAAACTCTTTTTACTTCCAACCCAACTCTAATATCAAGGTCCTTCACCAGGCTGGGCGTGGTGGCTCACACCTAAAATCCCAGCACTTTGGGAGGCCAAGGTGGGAGGGTCGCTTGAGACCAGGAATTCAAGATCAGTCTGGACAACATGGGAAAATCCCACCTCTGCTAAAAATGCAAAAATTAGCCAGGCCTGGTGACATGTGCCTGTGGTCACACCTGCTTGGGAAGCTGAGGAGGGAGGATCATTTAAGCCTAAGAGGTTAAGGCTGCAGTGAGCCATGATTATGCCACTGCATTCCAGCCTGGGCTGACAAAGCAAGACCCTATCTTAAAAAAAAAACGTCCCTCATCAAAGCTTTCTTTTTGTGATACTACTGGCCAAGGGACCCAAACTTACTTGTCTGGAACAATTGCTGAAAGAACAAATATTAGAATGATAATATCAAGACTGCCCTCGGGTACTGGGTAACTCTCCTCTTCATCACACAGGTCGTGAACAAAGGCAAAACACCGAGAAGGATCGTATTCTGAATTTGCCTGCAGATAGGTGGAAGAAAAAAGCAAGTTAGAAAATATTAGCATAGCCTAAACAAAAGGTGATCTTGCTTTAAATGTAACTGGTGCTACTTCAATATTCTTTTTTCCTTTTTTTAAGGCAAAATCTCCCCATGTTGCCCAGGCTGGTCTCAAACTCTTGGGCTCATGCAATACAATCTCCTGCCTCACCTTCCCGAGTAGGGGATATATTTCTAATCATTATACAAGTTGGTGCAAAAGTAATGGCAAGGGCACCGTGGCTCACACTTGTAATCCCAGAACTTTGGGCGGATGACTTGAGGTCAGGAAAGGGAGACCAGCCTGACCAACATGATGAAACCTCATCTCTACTAAAATATAAAAATTAGCTGGGTGTGGTGGCAAGTGCCTGTAATCTCAGCTACTTGGGAGGCTAAGCAGGAGAATTGCTTGAACCCAGGAGGTGGAGGTTGCAGTGAGCCAAGATCACGCCATTGCACTTCAGCCTGGGCAACAAGAGTGAAACTTCATCTCAAAAAAAAAAAGAGTAATGGCAAAAATTGCAAGTACTTTTGCACCAACCTAATACCGTGTTTTTTCTTCAGGGAGGACTCAAAGAGTAAGGGTCAGGAACAATTCGAGGGAGATGGTGAGGGACTTAACGGTTGCTTTTAAAACAACATTCCCGACTCCCCTACTTTTATTCTTTATTCTTGTGTACTTTCTGTACTTCTCTTGCATGAACTCAGATCTAAGAATTGGAAAATAATCATGAAAATGAGTGGCCAACAGGGAAAAGAAAAATTCATAAGGAGAGAGACAACACATACTTTAAAAAAAGTGTGATCTTCTAGGCACATGCCTAGAATCCTAACACCCTTGGGAGGCTGAGGCAGGAGGATCCCTTGAGCCCAGGAATTTGAGACCAGCTGAGGCAACATAGTGAGACTTCGTCTGTACAAAAAGTAAAAAAAAATGCCAGGCTCAGTGGCTCATGCCTTTAATCCTAGCACTTTGGGAGGCTGAAGCAGGTGGATTACCTGAGGGTGGGAGTTCAACATCAGCCTGGCCAACGTGGTGAAACCTCATCTCTACTAAAAATAGAAAAAATTAGCCGGGTGCAGTGGTGTGTGCCTGTATTCCCAGCTACTCTGGAGGCTGAGGCAGGAGAATAGAGAATCGCTTGAACCCAGGAGACGGAGGCTGCAGTGAGCAGAGATCATGCCACTGTACGCCAGCCTGGGCTA
This sequence comes from Plecturocebus donacophilus, assembly GCA_004027715.1. Taxonomy (NCBI): domain Eukaryota; kingdom Metazoa; phylum Chordata; class Mammalia; order Primates; family Pitheciidae; genus Plecturocebus; species Plecturocebus donacophilus. Next base: position 11,906 of record PVKP010031998.1, on the reverse strand, counting down.
CAGAGTGAGACTTTGTCTCAAAAAAAAAAAAAAAAAAAAAAAAAAAGCCAGCCGGGCGTGGTGGCTCACACCTGTAATCCAAGCACTTTGGAGGCCAAGGTGGGTGGATCACCTCAGGTCAGGAGTTCACGACCAGCCTGACTAACATGGTGAAACCCCGTTTTTGGAAAAAAAAAAAAAAAAAAAAAAAGCCAGGTGTGTTAGCGTGTGGCTATAGTCCCAGTTACACAGAAGGTGAGAGAATCACATGAGCCCTGGAGATCAAGGTTGCAGTGAGCCTGATTGTACCACTGCACTCCAAACTGAGTGACCAAATGAGATCTTGTTTCAAAACAAACAAACATAATACATGCTTTACAACAACTTCCAACTATAAAATATTACACATACCATAGAATTCTTCAGGAAAATCTATTTCTGTAGATGTAGAAAATTTAAATGTACTTTATTATCAAAAACTGAAGAGAAGCTTCAAGATTCATCTGGTCTTGGGCCACATGAATAATTCCAAAAACATGGCACTACCAATTCCTAACCTGCCTTAACAGATATATATATATTTTTTGAGAACAAGAGTCTCGTTCTGTTGCTCAGGCTGGAGTGGTGCGATTTCGCCTCACTGCAACCTCTGCCTCCTGGGTTCAAACAATTCTCTTGCCTCAGCCTCCTGAGTAGCTAGGACTACAGGCCTGTGCCACGATGCCTGGCTAATTTTTGTATTTTTTAGTAGAAACGGGGTTTCACCATATTGGACAGGCTGGTCTATGAACTCCTGGCCTTGTGACCTGTCCGCCTCGGCCTCCCAAAGTGCTGGGATTACAAGCGTGAGCCACTGTGCCTGCCTGTATGTATGTATGTATGTATGTATGTATTTACTTATGAATAAGTGGGAGTTTCGCTCTTGTTGCCCAGGCTGGAGTACAATGGTGGAATCTCAGCTCACTGCAACCTCTGCCTCCCAAGTTCATTTACCTTTTTTTTTTTTTTGAGACGGGGTCTCGCTATGTTGTCCAGGCTGGAGTGCAGTGGCTATTCACAGGTGCGATCCCACTACTGATCAGCACGGGAGTTTTGACCTGCTCCGTTTCCGACCTGGGCCGGTTCACCCCTCCTTAGGCAACCTGGTGGTCCCCCACTCCCGGGAGGTCACCATATTGATGCCGAACTTGGTGTGGACACCTAATCGGCATAGCGCACCACAGCCCAGAACTCCTGGACTCAAGAGATCCTCCAGCCTCAGCCTCCCGAATAGCTGGGACTACAGGCACGCGCCATTGCACCTGGCTGCCTCCCAAGTTCAAATGATTCTCTTGTCTCAGATTCCCGAGTAGCTGGGATTACAGGTGCATGCCACTATGTCCGGCTGTTTTGTGTTTTTAGTAGAGATGGAGTTTTACCATATTGGTCAGGCTGGTCTCAAACTCTTGACCTCAGATGATCCACCCACCTCGGCTTCCTCAAGTGCTGGGATTACAGGTGTGAGCCACCATGCCTGGCGAATTGTAACAGACACATTTTAAGGTATCTGCCCTCAATGTCCATCTTCTCCAAATATGTGAGTTTGTTTCTCATTGGCCAAAGCTGATTCAAACAGGGCTGGTGTATTTAACAGCTGGGCTTGTTAACTAGACTTTCCAGGGACTTCAGAACTGGGACACGGTCATTTTAGTGAGGCACCATGAACCCCTGAACAGGGTAAACTTGTAAGAGACTGGGAGGACCATGCACATTGGGGCCATGTGTAAAACCAGGAAAAACTGACTAGAGAAGGCTGGTAAGCAAAGAGGGGATAAAACAAATGGGCCGTGGGCAATGAGGTAAGAGGAACTTGGGGCTGTATTTTGTGCCCTTAGGTTCTATGGCATTCTCCTTTATTGCTTTGAGTTTGTCTAGATGTTTCCATTAGTTATAACTCAGAGAACCCTAATGGAATCATCTAATCAGGATTGCCTGAGCCCAAAAGTTCAAGGCTGCAGTGGGCTGTGATTGTATCACTCTACTTCAGCCTGGGCAACACAGTGAGACCCTGTCTAAAAACAAAAAAAAGAAATAAATGAAGCCTGAAGATGTGACTGAACTGCTGCAGTCTTGTTGCTGCTTCTTCTTTAGTCTTATTCTTTCTTTCTTTCTTTTATTTTTTTAGAAATGGGGTTTCACCTTGTTGGTTAGGGTGGTTTCGAACTCCTTCAGGTGATCCACCCACCTCGGCCTCCAGAAGTGCTGGGATTACAGGTATGAGCCACCACACCCTGCCTTCTTTCTTTTTTTAAAAGCAGCATCCTTATCTGTAAGGAGTTACTTCTTATGGCTGGGCAAAGATTGAGATCAAATCTACTCAGGTGAAGATGCTGGGAACATTGTTTTGCAATGGCATGAAACTCAGTTGATAAAGCAGCAGCAGGGTTTGAGAGAATGGACTTCAATTTGAAAGAAGCTCTACTGTGGGCAAAATCCTATCAAACAGCATTGCATGCTACAAAGAAATCTTTTAAGAAACAGCCAATTGATACGGTCAACTTCACTGTTACCTTATTTTAGGAAATTGCCAGTCACTCCCAGCCCTTAGCAACCACCATCCTGATCAGTCAGCAGCCACCAACATCAAGGCAAGACCCTCCAGCAGCAAAGATTACAACTTGCTGAAGGTTTAGATGATTACTAACATGTTTTAGCAATAAAGTATTTTTTTTCTTTTTTTTTTGAGACAGTCTCTCTTTGCCCAGGTTGGAATGCAGTGGCATCATCTTGGTTACTACAACCTCTGCCTCCCTGGTTCAAGTGATTGTCCTGCTTCAGCCTCTTGAGTAGCTGGGATTACAGGTGCCCACCACCATGCCCGGATAATTTCTTTTTTTGATTTGAGTTTTTTTATTTTAATATTTATGTGTATATATTTATGGGGTACATGAGATATTTTGATACAAGCATACAATGCACAATAATCACATCAGGGTAAATAAATGGAGTATCCATCACATTAAGCATTTATCATTCATGATACAAACATTCCAATTATATGCTTAGTTTTTTTTAATTTTTATTATTTTAATTATTATTTTTTAAAGATGGGGTTTCAACATGATGGCCAGGCAGGTCTTGAACTCCTGACCTCAGGTGATCCACCCACCTTGGCCTCCCAAAGTGCTAGGATTACAGGCGTGAGCCACCGCGCCCAGCCAATTTTTATTTTTTTGAGATGCAGTCTCACTCTGTCACTAGGCTGGAGTGCAATGGCCCGATCTTGGCTCACTGCAACCTCCGACTCCCTGGTTCAAGCAATTCTCCTGCCTCAGCTTCCCGAGTAGCCGTAATTACAGGCATGCACCACTATGCCCAGCTAATTTTTGTATTTTTAGTAGAGATGGAGTTTCACCATGTTGCTGAGGATGGTCTCAATTTTCTTTCTTTTTTTTTTTTTTTTTGGATAATTTCTTTTTACTTTAGTAGAGACGGGGTTTCACCATGTTGCCCAGGTTAGTCTTGAACTCCTGACCTCAAGGGATCTGCCCATCTCAGCCTCCCAAAGTGTTAGGATGACAGGTATGAGCTATTGTGTTTGACTAACAATTTTTTTTTTTTTGAGATGGTGTCTCACTCTGTTGCCCAGGCTGGAGTGCAGAGGTGCAATCTCGGCTCACTGCAACCTCTACCTCCTGGGTTCAAGCGATTCTCCTGCCTCGACCTACTGAGTAGCTGAAATGATAGGTGCGCACCACCATGCCTGGCTAATTTTTTGTATTTTTAGTAGAGATGGGGTTTCACTGTGTTGGTCAGGGTGGTCTCGAACTCCTGACTTCGTGATCTACTTGCCTCAGCCTCCCGAAAGTGCTGGGATTACAGGTGCAAGCCACCACGCCAGCAAAATGTTCTTTTTAAAAAAATTTTGAGACGAACTCTATGCTGTTGCCTGGGCTGGAGCGCAGTGATGTGATTATAGTTTACTGCAGCCTTGAACTCCTGGCCCCAAGTAATCCTCTTGCTTTATCATCCTGGTAGCTAAGACTACAGGTGCATGTCATCAAGCCTAATTTCTTAATTTTTCTGTAAAGGTGGGTTTTCACTGTGTCACCCAGGCTGGAGTACAAGTGGCACAATCATAGCTCACTGCAGCCTTGAACTTCAGGGCTCACGGAATCTTCTTGCCTCAGCCTCTCGAGTACCTAGGACTATAGGGGTACAACACACAGCTGGTCAATTTCTTAAAATTTTTCCTTTTTTAGACATGAGGTCTTGCTATGTTTCTCAGGCTGGTCTCAAACTCCTGTGTTGAAGCAATTCTCCCACCTCAGTCTCCTGAGTAGCTGAGATTACAGGTGTGAACTGCCTAGCTATGAATATTCATAATGGTATCTAGAATGGTGAATCTTTTACAGAAGGTTTTCAACTTTGCCCAGATACATTAGAGGAATCCTATCTATGGTAACTATATCCTTATTAAATACATTTTTAAAATAATAAGTCTTGAAAGCCCAAATTACTCCTTGATCCATGGATCAGCATCCAAGGCAGATGCTTGGGGCTGCAGAATGGGTGCTTGTTAGCAGGCATTAAAACAACATTCATCTCCTTGTACAGCTCCATCAGAGCTCTTGGGTGACCACGTCCACTGTCAGTAAGCAGTTATATTTTGAAAGGAATCTTTCACCAGCTACATTAGCCCCTAACAAGAGTCACCCTGTATTTGAAGCTTGGCATTGACTTCTCTCTAGCTATCAAAGCCCTAGATCGCTTCTTCTCCCAATAGACAGCTGTTTTGTCTACTGAAAATCTTATGTTGCAGGTGCAGTGCCTCACACCTATATTCCCAGCATTCTGGGAGGCTGAGGCAGGAGCTCACTTGAGCCCTGAAGGCTAGAAGTTTGAGACCAGCCTGGGCAACATGGTGAAACTCTTCCTTTCACTTGAACACACAGCGGATACTGTAGAGAATGAAGCGGCCTAATTTTAATATTGTATCTTAGAGAACAGGGGAACCTGAGGAGAGGGAGAGAAATGGGGTGATGGCCAGATGATGTAGTCAGAACATACGCATTTATTAAGTTGACCATCTTACACAGATGTGATTTGTGGAACCCCAAACCAAGTACAACAGTAACATCACAGACTATAAGGTACATAACAGTAAAAAGTCTGAAATATTCTGAGAATCACCAAAGTGTGACAGACACCACCCAAGTTAGCATATGGAGAAATGGCACTGGTAGATTTGCTCCATGCAGGGTTGCCACAAACTTTTAATATATGAACAGATAACCACATCTGTAAAGTGTGATAAAGTGAAGTGCAGTAAAACAAGGTATGCCTATTATCAGTAAATCTTACTTTTAGACCATAAGAACACAGACCATATAATAAGAACATAGCCAGAGGGCCAGGTGTGGTGGCTCACGCCTGTAATCTTAGCACTTTGGGAGGTGGGTGGATTCCCTTAGGTCAGGAGTTGGAGCCAGCCTGGTCAACAGGACAAAACCCCGCCTCTACTAAAAATACAAAAACTTAGCTGGGTGTGATGGTGCATGCCTGTAATCCCAGCTACAGCTGAGCCAGGAGAATCCAGGAGGCGGAGGTTGCAGTGAGCCAAGATCTCGCCATTGCCCTCCAGCATGGGTGACAGAGTGAGACTCCCTCTCAAAAAAAAAGAGAACACAGGCAGAGACCTTGATTTTTAGGAGACCCTTTTCCCTTTAATCAGTGGAAATTACTGATAGGAGCCATTGTACCCACCTGGACCAGTTCTATAGCCTTGGAAGAAAAATCACAGCAGTAAACAAAGAGTCCTGCGTCACTGAAATAGGCAGAAAAGACAGAACAATGAGACTACAAATCCAGCTATGTCTGTTCTCGTTCTTGCGTAGCACAGTTAAAATATCAAATGGGAGGCACCACCACTCAAAGAAACCGTATCTATTAGTCACAACACATTTCATTTTGGTTAAAATGACACAAATTTGATTCATGTCCTTTCAGAGGCACTGCAGACATAGCTAAAATTAAGTTTATAAAGCAACCAGTGAGTTTCAAATTGATGTCTTCTCTTTTTCCATCTACAGAAATCCTACTTTTCCCTCAAATGAAGCATTGCTCGAGAGCATCACAAGAATTCTTTTATCTTCGTTCTGAGCTACCTTGGCACTTTCTCCATGCCAGGAACACATCTGTACCTGTCTGCTGGCCCCTACCACACAGTGAGTGAGTGCTGTGACAGCGGAGATTACATCTTTCACTTATTAGTTCACCAAACACTACTGAGGGCCCACTATGCATTGGTTATTATCAATGCTGAGGAGATAAATGATGAAAAACACAAAATCCCTATGCTTATTTTTCTCGGTATCCTCACAGTCTAGCAGAAGTCTCAGCACAAGGTGGCAACACAAAAAAATACTAATTTTAAAACCATCAAAATTACTTCCAATTAGGAAGCACATTATATACTTATTCTGAAGATGTTAAAATACAAAACAATCTGTAATGCCAGAATTCTTTTTGTCAGGACAGGGGTAAATAAAAATGGGAGAGGAGTAAGGCTGTATGCTTGTGTTTTAGAAACAACAGCCCAGAGCTGTTCTGCACTGTTGGGCTCATTCTTTGAGTAAGACTCTGGGATTTTTGGGAGAATGCAGTAACTTCAGCTTCTCAAAGGCATGGGCTCTGGTTCCTGCTAAACTGTTGACCTTTAGAGCAGACAACTTCCGGGAGGTATAATCAAGACTAAAAACCTGGGAAGCTACAGTGTCTGCTATGGTAATCACTAGCTACATGTGGCTATTTAAATTAAAAATCGTCTCTACTAAAAAATACAAAAATTAGTGGGGCATGGTGGTGGGTGCCTGTAATCCCAGCTATTTGGGAGGCTGAACCCAAGAGGCCTGAGTTCTGTCAGCCATTCTAGGAAATTAATGAACTGGAGATGGGGCTGCCCCAATTTACAGCCTGTAGGGCAGAAACACAGAGGGCCAGATTCGCAACTGGCATCTGAAGTGGGAGGCAGTCTTGTGGGACTGAACCCTTAACTTTTGGGATCTGATACCAACTCCAAGTAGACAGTGTCAGAATTGAATTGTAGGACACCCAGCTATTGTTGAATTGGTCAGTGTTGGCAAAACCCCACTTTGGTGTCAGAAGTGTTCTGTTTAAGTACACAAAAACAGTGTTTTCATCAGAATAGGAGATATCTTCATGTATGTCAGCTTTCTCAACTCTACCATGGGGGTGATGACAGCTCAGCTGCTGACTGTTCCTCAGAGATCATGAGAATGGAAAAGTTGAACACATTTGTACCTTAGAAGACATTAAATGTTAACACTAGCAAGTTTTAAGTCTAATTTTCCAAATGACCTTATACATCAAAACATAAAACAATCCATAAATGAATAATGTAGAAATCTGATATAATTTGTATTTCCAATAACCATTATTGATAGTTTGATGCAGCATGAGTTTTGAAAAAACCTTTGCTGGGTGCAGTGGCTCACGCCTGTAATCCTAGCACTTTGGGAGGCTGAGGTGGGTGGATCATGAGGTCAGGAGAGCGAGACCATCCTGGCTAATACCGTGAAACCCTGTCTCTACTAACAATACAAAAAATTAGCCAGGCATGGTGGCACGCACCTGTAGTACCAGCTACTCAGGAGGCTGAGGCAGGAGAATCACTTGAACCCAGGATGCCAAGGTTGCAGTGAGCCAAGATTGCACCACTGCACTCCAGCCTGGGTGACAGAACGAGACTCCGTCTCAAAGAAAAAGAAAAGAAAGAAAAACCTTTACTTTTTTTTCTTGCTATTGCTCTGGCTGGTCTCAAACTCTTGGACTCAAGCAATCCTGCTTTGCCTCCCCAAGTGCTGAGATTACTGTTGTGAAGCAATGCGCTCAGCCAACCTTCACTTTTATCTTCTTTGCTGTCATAAACTTTTACAATATACTTACTTGTTCGTTTGTAAAATTGGAAAGACTGTGTTTCCCACACCACAACCAACCTGCAGACAGAAATGAACTATTAATCACAGAACTTTCCAGAGTTAATTCTCTAAAGCTAGAAAAATAATAATAACAACAATCTGGCTTAATTTTATTACAGAAGGTGTAATGACCAGAGCTAAACAGTACCCATGACATTTGTTGATTTTGATCTTGACTTCAGGAACCCTTAAAAGACAAGAGCATGGGTTTTCATTAGCAGAAAGGAGCTGGTCTAGAAAAAAGGGCATGGATTGCTTTTGAGTTCTAGAAAATGGTCCTGTAGATGAAGTATTTTCTTACTGAGCTCTATTTTATTATTATGAAAATATTTGTAATAGACTGTGCTGAAAAATGTATGAAAAGGGGACCTTAGCAACCTTGTCCTAAACACAGAGCTGTGTGGTAATGAAGACAGCGACTATTTACTAAGGGCCAGACATCGTTCTTAGCCATTTTACATACATTATCTCCATCCTCGTAACTACAAGGTGCAGAGGCAGCAGTCACACTGCTCAGAGGGTAAGGAAATTGTCTAAGATCACACCATAGGAATCAGTCCCAAGGCTAATCAGTTCTAGAACCACCTTCCAGTTACCTGTGCAGTCCCCATTTGTGAATTTACATTATGATACCAATCTAGACATTCTTCCAGGTCTAGACTGCAATACCACCCAAGCTCACAGGATGAGAATTCTCCAGGCCTAAGACGCAGGCGCTATCCTAACTACCCTTTCCGTTCCCATAACTGTATTAGAAGAGAAGCAACAATTTGTCTTCTGATCTGGGACTTTTTCTCAGAGTTATAACATGATCATCTTGAGCTCTTTCACCTGTATGATACAGTGGCATGTGACAGGTACAGCATGATGCTATTAATACGATTTTTGAAAGTGATATGGTATTCCCGAGTGATCTTGGTCCATCATGACCACCAGCTATCTGGCCTACATTGAGGGCATTTTAACAGTTCAAAAATGGAGGTGATTCCAGGCCAATATAAGGGTCAAGCCTAGTCAGCATCATCCAATTGAAGTTACTTTTGTTGTCCGCCTCTCTATGCTACTGCCTCATGTGCACAAATATAATAGCTTCACATACTCCAGTATCAAGACAATAAAAGGTTACCTCGAGTATTCGGTAGGTGGCTGAGGATCCAGGAAACTCATCAGCACAAATTTCCAGGTCACTAATTTTCTGAGTTACATTCTCCTCCACAGGAGGCATCTGTGTTTTATGTTCAAGGCTCTTCGAAGAACACTTGTGCTGTTCTTCCATTACTAAACCAGGTCCATCCTCACTGTTTCTACATTCAGGTATTTCACTCCTTTTGTTCTGCAAGAACCAATCCTTCAAATGATTTTGATTTTGGCTAGGTGCCAGCTCAGGGAATTCAGTAAAAAGCCAATGTCTATCCTTGAAAAACCCATTTTCATGGATTTTGTAGAAGTCATTCCAGTATTTGTGGGCATTGATCTCATAATCAACTGTAAATATTTAAGAAAGAATTTTAAGAACCAGCTCTAAATATTTTATTTACATCTAATGTCAATTATCCCACTTTACCAAATGTCACTTTAATACTAAAAGTATCCTCAAGTAGAGCCACAGTCCCAGAGCTGAAGGCATTTCTGAGCTCATTAGTTCTTCCAACTAGCATGATACTTGAATGCCCCTATTCGTCATTAAAATAGAGTCTAAATTCTGTTTGGACAATCAAGCAGAGAACTTATTACCTATCAAGTTTTCTCCTACATCTTTGGATGACTTTTAACTATTAAAAAAATCCTAAAAGTAAGCAAAAATCTGTCTCATCACTTTTGGCTAAAAGGCCCTATGATTTTTCAGGGCTATACAGAACAACTCTTCTATTTGAGGACAGTTATTTTCCTTTCTAAATCTTCTCCTTTATAAACTAAATGTCCCAGTTTCTTCATTTGTTCCCCATGTAAATTCAACCCAGGAAGCTATTCTTTATTTATTATTATTTTTAGTAATAGAGACAAGGTCTTACTGTGTTGCCCAGGCTGGTCTTGACCTCCTGAGCTCAAGGAATTCTCTTGCCTTGGCCTCCCAAAGTGCTGGGAGTACAGGTGTGAGCCACTACACAGGCCAGGAAGCTGTTCTTTAAATAAGTTCCTGTCTGTAGTTCTTTAGAGTGTAGAGCTCAGAAAATAATTCAGTACTACTAATAGATACTAACAATGGAAACAAGGCTAAAGGAAAATAGAATATGCTGATAAGAGGGAAAAGTGTTTTCAGCAGAGGATGTTTTGGTCAGAGGACAGGAGAAACTAAAGAAGTCTGGACAGTTTAAATGGAAGCTGTTTTTTTGTTTTTGAGATGGACTTTTGCTCTGTTGCCCAGGCTGGAGTCCAGTGGTGCGATCTCGGCTCACTGAAACCTCCGCCTCCTGGGTTCAAGCAATTCTCCCGCCTCAGTCTCCCAAGTAGCTGGGACTACAGGTGTGTGCCACCACGCCTGGCTAATTTTTTGCATTTTTAGTAGAGATGGGGTTTCACCATGTTAGCCAGGATGGTCTCGATCTCCTGACCTCATGATCCGCCTGCCTCGGCCTCCCAAAGTGCTGGGATTACAGGCGTGAGCCACCACACCCCAGCCCAGGAAAGCTGTTTTTAAGGTGATCATGACAGTCTCAGATTTCCGTTTACTGCTCTTTGCCAATTCAGGGCCTTGACTAGTGTAGTAGAAAGAATAAAAACCTAACAAACTGAGCAGGACAGTGGCCATGGAAGTTGGAATCCACTAAGGAGTGTGCTAACAACTCACAACTCACAACCAAAAGACTCCCTACGAAATAGGATTTTAATTCCACTACTGCTACTACTGACTGCTTACCTCTGGGAAAAGCAATGTCCTGTGGTCCAAGTGTCTTTAACTGTAAAAAGAGGACATTGAACCATATGATTTTCAAAAGTCCTTTCAGCTCTTAACTTGCTTTGCTCTAGTTGCCATCAAACTATGCAGGGTAAATGTTTTGTAACTGGAATCTTCTCATTGTACAAAACTCAGCGGGTACTAAATTTGTAGTCGTATTTTCAATTGTCTAGAACTATCAGTCCTAGTTTTAGTATCTACGGATATTTTGCAGTGAAATAATCCAACTCTCAAACAGGGGTCTCTTTTTCTTTGGCCAGACTTATCTCCACTCTGCTGCATCTATCTTTCCTTGACTGAAGCCCAAAATTCTCATAACTATCACACAATAGACACACACTCATCAGTCATTAGCCCCCTTTCCCAACCATATTTGAAATCTAATCACTTAAATGAAGCTTCAATGGAGACATCTCATGGAAAGTGCAAATCATGTACAAAGTACAGGCTGTAAGATGATAGGGTGACGACACCGTTGGCGAGTCTTATCAACGTGGTTCTAGTCAACGTAAAGACAAAATTACCCTCCTCCGAAGTAAAGCTATATATAAAAAAAACCCTCTACGACCTAACAAGATTTTGTTACAATGAAGCCCTTTTCCCTCCTTGCTCATCCCGTCACCATCCCGCTCTACTCCTGAGATCCGCATCAGGCCAGTAAAAAAGGATCTTGGTGGCCGCGGTTCCCTAGCCTCTCCGGGAGGGCGCATTCAGCAGTACGCTGGCTATCGAAACCACTGAGGGCACATCTGAGCGCACCTTGTTTCTCCTGGCACACCCGCTGGGTACTGTTCTCTTGGACTTCTCTTTCCGCCGCCGCGGCTTGCTCTTCCGACCACTCCACATTGTCCCTGAGAAAATCAAACGGGCAGGTTAGGGGCCTCACGTCCTAGCTGCGGGCAGGGTAAGTCGCTGGCCTCGGAGCTTGTCACTCCCCTTGGAGAGGGCCTCGGGTAGGGCAGCTGGACTTGTGAACGGCGGTCGGGGGCTTTTCGGAGTGCTCCGAGGCGGTGGAACAGAGGGAGAGTGGCTGGGAGGCCAGGCGAGGGGCA
>PVKP010031997.1:0-26410 GCA_004027715.1 Plecturocebus donacophilus | reverse complement strand
TTCCAGGGAGATAGCATGGGGAGAAATGCCAGATATAGGTGAAGGGGAGGAAGGCAACAAATTACACTGCCACGTGTGTACCTATGCAACAATATTGTATGTTCTTCACATGTACCCCAAAACCTAAAATGCAATAAAAAAAAAAAAGAAATAATCAAATCATGTCCTTTCAGCAACATGGATGCAGCTGCAGTCCGTTATCCTAAGCAAATTAATGCAGAAACAGAAAGCTAATACTGAATGTTCTCACTTATAATTGGGAGCAAAACATTGAGTGCACGTGGGCATAAAGACAAGAACAATAGACACTGGGGATTACTAGAGGGGGAAGGGTGGGAAGGGGAAGAGGTTTGAAAAACTACCTATTAGATACCATGCTCACTATCTAGATGATGGGATCTTTTGTATGCCAAATCTCAGTGACATGCATTTAATTATGCAACAAACCTGCACATGTACATACTGAACCTAAAATAAAAGTCAGAAAAAAGCGGATTGAGTAAAAATTAGTTCTGATTTGGAAATTGAAAGTTATTAACAGCATTTTTATATTTTGAGGGGTGTACATTTTATTAGAAACTGTAAATACTTTTCAGAAGACATCTTCAATCAAGGCTCTTGTGTGGCCTACACAGAAAACTGAAGCTTTTTGGATTAGGGGCAAGGAGAGGGACAGTACAGCGGACAAGCACCCCTCACAATGAATGGCCTTCAGCTAGCTTATCAGCTTTTGCCATAGCTTCTTCAATGGGTCCCACCATATAGAAGGCCTGTTCTGGGAAGCAGTCATATTCACCTGGCAAAATCTGCTGGAATCCTCTGATGGTATCCTTCACGGGTACTATCTTCTCTATATGACCTGTAAAGATCTCAACGACATGGAATGGTTGAGACAAGTAATGCTATATTTTCTGTGCACAGAGCATGGTCAACTTGTCATCCTGAGAAAGTTCATCCATACCCAGGATGGCAATGATGTCTTGGAGGGTTTGTAGTCCTGTGGGATCTTTTGGACCCCATGGGCAGCATCATAATGCTCATAGCCAACAATGTTGGGATCCATGATACAAGAGGTGGAGTCTAGAGGATCCACAGCTGGATTGATGCCCAACTCAACAATGACATGTGACAGCACAATGGTAGCATCCAAATGGGTAAAAGTAGTAGCAGGGGCAGGGTCAGTTATGTCATCAGCAGGCACATAGCTATCCTGTACAGAGGTGACAGATCCCTTCTTGGTGATGGTAAGTATTTCCTGCATAGTACTAAAGTCAGTGGTCAGGGTAGGCTGATAGCCCACAGCAGAATGGATTCTGCCCGATAAGGCAGACACCTTTGCACCAGCCTGGGTGAAGCAAAAGATGTTATCAATAAATAGCAGTACATCTTTACCTTCTTGATCTGTGAAGTATTCAATCACAGTCAGTTCAGTCAGAGCCACCTGGGCGTGAGCACCAGATGGTTCAGTCATTTGACATATACCATCACTACCTTGGAGATGGCATGCTTTAAGTTGGTAAAACCAGATCATGGTATAAATCATTGTCCTCATGGGGTCCTGTCACCAACACCAGCAAACACAGAGTAACCACCATGGGCTTTGGCAACATTGTCTATTAACTCCATGATCACTACAGTCTTGCCGACTCCAGCACCACCAAAAAGTCAGATTTTGCCGCCCTTGGCATAGAGAACTAGTAGATCCACATCCTTGATATCAGTCACCAGAATTTCCTGCTCAACACTCATTTCCATGAACTCAGGAGCCTCAGCATGAATGGGAGCAAATCGTTTGGTTTTGATGGGACGTCTTTTATCAGGCTCCCCAGTGATATTCATGGTTCTGCCCAGTCTCAGGACCAACAGGGATTTTGCTTGGTGCACCAGAATCCAGGAGTTTTTGGCCTCTAACCAAGCCCTCTGTACCACCCACAGCAATGGTCCTTACTGTGCTCTCACCCAAATGCTGGGCCACCTCCAAGTCTTCCTGCCTTGCACTTCCACCTATTTAGGATAGGTGGTAGTCCTTCATCAAACTGGACATCTACCACTGTATTAATGACTGCCACAATGTGCCTGGTGACAGCGTCTGCCTTCAACAAAGGAGATGTTTGTGTTGCATTGTCCCTGGCATGTTGGACTGCTGTGGGAATGGCCTGCAGTAAGAGCTGAGCTAGGGGTAGCGATGCTGAAGGACTGAGTCCCTGCAAGGCCTGAGAGGCTGAGGTAGTTTCCGTATGACTCACAACGTGGAGGAGTCCAGGTGGTCTAGCACTTTCAATTTTGAAAGGTACTACTTTTGTAGAAACTGACTTTTTTTCTGCAAAAAATCTCTAAAATGTGATCAAAACAACTCTTTGTAAATGTACTTACATTTTTTTAGCTAAGCCCTGTACTATGTATGCAATTTTTTTAATTTAAATGCTTTGAAGAAATATGTATTCTGAGCATGTAAAAACCCAGAGGTGGCTAAGAGTTTGGCATTAACTTATGATGGGAAAACACACTGGTCAGAAATGTTTTTCAGACATTTTTAATTAAATTTGTTTTAAAAATAAACTAATTTCTCTGGCCATTTCAATTTCTTTTTTTGCAGCAAATATTTATGGACTTTTATAAACCTTTTGTTACTTGTTTCCTGATTTACTATTATTGATCTTTTGAATATGGATTGGGTAATTCTTTCTTATAATTGAAGTGGAATATAGAGCAGAATCCTACTGAAGAGGTTTGTGATAACATGCTGCAGCTGATATTCAGTAAATAGCTGCATGATATTTGAGTAATTATTTAAAATTGATTTTACTTTTTAGAGACATTTTAGGTTCAAAATTGAGCAGAAATTATAGAGTTCCCTTCCACACACAAACTCCTCCACAGTCCGTATCCTACACCAGAGTGGTACATTTCCTAGAAGTGATGAACCTACACTGACAACATTATCTCCCAAAGTCATGGCTTACATTAGAGTTCAGACTTGGTGTTATACATTCTCTAGGTTTGGATAAATGTATACTGATATGCATCTAATGTTATAGTATACAGAATAATTTCGCTGACCTAAAAATCCTCCAAGCTTTGCCTGTTCACCCATTTCTCACATGTGACACCTGGCAAACTATCTTTTTACTGTCTCTGTAGTTTTGCCTTTTCTAGCATGTCATCTGTTGGAATCCTACAGTATTCAACCTTTCCATATACGCTTCTTTCACTTAGAAATATGCATTTAAAGTCTCTTCAGGCCTTTTCATAGCTTGACAGCTCATTTTTTAATTGTTGAATAATATTCCATTGTCTGGAATACCACAGTTTTGCAGAAGGGCATCTTGGCTTCTTCCAAGTGTCGTCAATTATGAATAAAGCTGTGATAAATATCTGTGTGCAGGGTTTTTGGTGGACATGAGTTTTAAACTCATTTAGATAAATACCAAGGAGAGCAATTGCCAAATCATATGGTAAGAGTATGTTTAGTGTTTTAAGAACTGCCAAACTGTCTTCTAAACTAGCTATACTACTTCACATTCCTACCAGCAATGAATGAGAGTTTCCATTGTTCCACGTACATGTTAGCATTTGGTGCTGTCACTGTTATGGATTTTGGTCATTCCAAAGGATGGGTAGTGGTATCCCATTGTCGTTTTAATTTGCATTTTCCTAATGGCATATGATGTTGAGCATTTTTTTGCATGCTTATTTGCCATCTATATATCTTCTTTGCTGAAGTATCTGTTTTTGTCTTTTGCCCATTTTAAACTATTTTTGTATTATAGTAAATTTAATTTTATTCCTGTATTATATTAATTTAATCTCCATTAAAACACAGGATTTAAAGTTTGTAAAATAATTTCAACTTTTATTTTAAATTCAGGGTGTACATGTGCAGGTTTGTTACATGGGTGTGTTGCATGATGCAGAGGTTTGGGATACAAATGATCGTGTCACCCAGGTAGTGAGAATAGTACCCAAGAGTTAGTTTTTCAACCCTATTGCCCCTGCTTCTTTTCTTGCTTCTCCAATAGTCCAGTGTCTAGTGTCTAGTCCAGTCCAGTGCTAACACCTTTATGTCCGTGAGTACCTAATGTTTAGCTCCCACTTACAAGTGAGAGCATGTGGTATTTGGTTTCCTGTTCCTGCATCAATTTGATTAAGATAATTATTTGATCATTTTTTAATCAGATTTTTTACTTTCTTATTTGTGAGTTGTAAGAGTTCTTTGTACATTTTAGATAATAGTCTTTCATTAGATATGTATTTTGCAAACATTTTCTCATAATCTGTGGCATGTCTGCTCTTTCTCTTAGGGTGTCTTTCATAGAGAAGTTTTAAATTTATTTTATTTTATATGTATTGTTTTATTTCAATAGCTTTTGGACTATAAATGGTTTCTAGTTACATGGATAAAGTGTATAGTGAAGAAGTTTGAGATTTTAGGCTACCTGTCAACCTAGTAGCGTACATTGTCTAAGTAGTTTTCTATTCCTTTCCCTCCTTCCACCCTCCCAACTTCTCAGTCTCCATGTCCGTATTACAGCTGTCTATACCTTTGCATACCCATAACTTAGCTCCTACTTATAAGTGAGAACATACAATATTTGGTTTTGTGTTTCTGAGTTACATCACATAGGATAATGGCCTCCAGTTCTATGCAAGTTGCTGCAAAAGAGATTATTTCATTCTTTTTAATGGCCAAGTAGTCTTCCACAGTGTGTGGAACATTTTCTTGATGGACACCAGGTTAATTCTATACCTCTGCAATTGTAAATTGTGCTGCAGTAAACACACATGTGCTGGTGTCTTTTTGATATAGTGACTTATTTTCCTCTGGGTAAGTAACCAGTAGTGGGATTGCTGGATTGAATGATAGATTTCCTTTTAGTTCTTTGAGAAATCACCATACTGTTTCCAATAGAGATTATAAGTACTAATTTATGTTTCCATCAGCAGTGCATAAATGTCCCCTTTTCAATACATCCCCTGCCAACATCTGTTTTTTTTTTTTTTTTTGACTTTCTGATAATGGCCATTTTTGCAAGGGGACAGTGGTATCTCATTGGGGTTTTAATTTGCATTTCCCTGATGATTAGTGATGTTGCATATTTTTTATACACCTGTTAGCAATTTGCATATCTTCTTTGAGAAATTTCTATTCATGTTGTTTGCCCACTTTTTAATGGAGTTATTTGGGGTTTTCCTTCTTACCGATTTGTTTGAGTTCCTTATAGATTCTAGATATTAGTCCTCAGTCAGATGCACAGTTTGCAAATACTTTTTCCCATTCTGTAAGTTGTCCATTTACCCTATTGATAATTTCTTTTGCTTTCAGTTTAATTGGGTATTCATTTATTTAATTTTGTTTTGCTGCATTTACTTTTGGGTTCTTACTCATAAATTCATTGCCTAGGTAACTGTCTGAAAGAGTTTTTACTAGGTTTCCTTTTGGAATTTTTATGGCTTCAGGTATTAGATTTAAGACTTTAATGTATCTTGAGTTAATTTTTGTATGTACTGAGAGATCAGGATCCAGTTTTATTCTTCTACACATGACTACCCAGGGAAACTGAATCAAGTGTCCATTCTCCAGTGTATATTTTTGTCTACTTTGTCAAGGACAAGCTGGTTGTAGGTATTTGGCTTTATCTCTAGGTTCTCTATTCTATTCCATTGGTCTTTGGGTCTACATTTAATACCATGCTGTTTTGGTTACTATTTCCTTGCAGTATAATTTGAAAATCGGTAATGCGATGCTTCTAGATTTGTTCTTTTTTCTTAGAATTGGTTTGGCTATTCAAGCACTTTTTTGGATTCATATGAATTTTAGGATTGTTTTTTCTAATTCTGTGAACAATGATGTTGGTATTCAGATAGGAATTGCATTGAATCTGTACATTGTTTAGCACAGTATGGTCATTTTCACAATATTGATTCTTGCAATCCACAAGCAAGGGATGCTTTTCTATTTTTTTGTGTCATCTATGATTTCTTTTTATTTGTCAGTGGAAAATAACTTTTATTTATACCCCACCAGCTGGAAAATCTGTTCCTGGCACTAAGCTTCTTTCTTTGCAACTTGGTCTTTCTTGAGTGGTCCCATAAATGCTTTTTTTTCCTCCTTGGTCTGGAAGTGGCCATGGCCAGACTTGAAGGTGGTGTCAATGAACTTAAGGTCAGTCTTCTCCAGGGCCTGCTCTTTGGTCTGCACCAGCAAGGACTTGTGGAGGGTGAGCATTCACTTCTTGATTTCCACCAAACAGCCTTTCAGCATGACAGAAATCATTGGTCACTTCACCATAGTGGACAAAGCCACCCAGAGGGTTGATGCTCTTGTCAGATAGGTCATAGTCAGTGGAGGTATTGTTCTTGATATGTTAACTGTCCTTGATAAGGTAGCCCTAGCCAATCTTAAAGATCTTTTTGTTGATCTCAGTGCAGTGTTGGTAACCTTTCTGACCAGTGCATGCACAGGGAAGGCTACATGAACATGACACCATGCTCTAATGCAGGCCACCTTGCACAGGCCTTGGTGGGTCTTGAGGGGCAGCTTCTTGCTGTGCCAATGACCGGTGACCCTTTTGTAGCCTTTGCCTGTGGTCATCCCAATGATGTCGATCATTTCTTCCTGACCAAACACTTGGTTTACAGGTACCTGCTGCTTGAGCCTCTCCTAGGCCCAGTCCAGCATCTTCTTTTTTTTTTTTAATTTACTAAGTTCTTGGGTACATGTGCAGATCTTGCAGGATTGTTACATAGGTATACAGATGACATGGTAGTTTGCTGCCTCCATCTGTCTGTCATCTACATTAGGTATTTCTTCTAATGTTACCCCTCCCCAATCTCCCCACACCCTGATATGCCTCCCTTAGCCCCCGAACCCCCAAAAGACCCCAGAGTGTGATATTTCCCTCCCTGTGTCCATGTGTTCTTACTGTTCAACACCCACTTATGAGTGAGAACATGCGGTGTTTGTTTTTTTTGTGCTTGTGTCAGTTTGCTGAGAATGATGGTGTCCAGCTTCATCCATGTCCCTGCAAAGGACATGAACTCATCGTTTTTTATGGCTGCATAGTATTCCATGGTGTATATGTGCCACATTTTCTTTATCCAGTCTATCTTTGATGGGCATTTGGGTTGGTTCCAAGTCTTTGCTATTGGAAACAGTGTTGCAGTGAACATACGTGTGCATGTGTCTTGAAAACACATTGATTTACAACCCTTTTGGTATATATCCAATAATGGAATTGCTGGGTCAAATGGTATTTCTATTTCTAGATCCTTGAGATATCGCCACACTGTCTTCCACAATGGTTGAACTAATTTACACTCTTACACTCCCACCAGCAGTGTAAAAGCGATTTCTATTTCTCCACATCCTCTCCAGCATCTGTTGTCTCCAGATTTTTTAACGATCGCTATTCTAACTGGCATGAGGTGGTATCTCAATGTGGTTTTGATTTGCATTTCTTTAATGACCAGTGATGGTGAGCATTTTTTTCATATGTTTGTTGGCCTCATGTATGTCTTCTTTTGAAAAGTGTCTGTTTATACCTTTTGCCCTCTTTTTCATGAGGTTGTTTGTTTTTTTCTTGTATATTTGTTTTAGTTCTTTGTAGATTCTGGATATTAGCCCTTTGTCAGATGGGTAGCTTGCAAAAATGTTTTCCCATTCTGTTGGTTGCTGGTTCACTCTAATAATTGTTTCTTTTGCTGCACAGAAGCTCTTTAGTTTAATTAGATCCCATTTGTCCATTTTGTTTTTGTTGCCATTACTTTTGGTGTTTTAGTCATGAAGTCCTTGCCTATGCCTATGTCCTAAATGGTAAAATGGTATTGCCTACGTTTTCTTCTAGGGTTTTTATGGTGTTAGGTCTTATGTTTAAATCTTTAATTCATCTTGAGTTAATTTTTGTATAAGATGTAAGGAAAGGGTCCAATTTCAGCTTTCTGGACATGGCTAGCCAGTTTTCCCAACACCACTTATTAAAGAGGGAATCCTTTCCCCATTGCTTGTTTTTGCTAGGTTTGTCAAAGATCAGATGGTTGTAGATGTGTGACATTACTTCCAAGGCCTCTGTTCTGTTTTATTGGTCTATATCTCTGTTTTGGGACCAGTACCATGCCGTTTTGATTACTGTAGCCTTGCAGTATAGTTTGAAGCCAGGTAGCAGGATGCCTCCAGCTTTGTTCTTTTTGCTTAGGATTGTCTAGGCTATGTGGGCTCTTTTTTGGTTCCATATGAAGTTTAAGGTGGATTTTTCCAGTTCTGTGAAAGTCAATGGTAGCTTGATGGGGATAGCATTGAATTTATAAATTACTTTGGGCAGTATGGACATTTTCACAATATTGATTCTTCCTAACCATGAGCATGGAATGTATCTCCATCTGTTTGTTTCCTCTTTTATTTTCTTGAGCAGTGGTTTGTAGTTCTCCTTGAAGAGATCCTTCACGTTCTTTGTAAGTTGTAGTCCTAGGTATTTTATTCTATTTGTAGCAATTGTGAATAGGAGTTTGCTCATGATTTGTCTCTCTGTTTGTCTGTTACTGGTGTATAGGAAAGCTTGTGATTTTTGCACATTCATTTTGTGTCCTGAGACTTTGCTGAAGTTTCTTATCATTTTAAGGAAATTTTGGGCTGAGATGATGGTGTCTTCTAAATATACAATCATGTGATCTGCAAATAGAGACAATTTGACTTTCTCTTTTCCTCGTTGAATACCCTTTATTTCTTTTTCTTGCCTGATTGCCTTGGCCAAAACTCCAATACTATGTTGAATAGAAATGGTGAAAGAGGACACACTTGTCTAGTGCTAGTTTTCAAACAGAATGGTTCCAGTTGTTGCCCATTCAGTATGATGTTGGCTGTGAGTTTGTCATAAACAGCTTTTATTATTTTGAGATATGTTCCATTGATATCTAGTTTATTAAGTGTTTTTAGCATGAAGAACTGTTAAATTTTGTCAAAGGCCTTCTCAGCATCGATTGAGATAATCATGTGGTTTTTGTCTTTGGTTCTGTTTATGTGATGGATTATGTTTATAGATTTGCATATGTTGAACCAGCCTTGCATCCCCAGGATGAAGCCTAATTGATGGTGATGGATTAGTTTTTGATGTGCTGTTGCATTTGGTTTGCCAATATTTTATTTAAGATTTTTGCATCAATGTTCATCATGGATATTGCCCTGAAATTTTCTTTTTTATTTGTATCTCTCCCAGGTTTTGCTATCAGGATGATGTTTGACTCATAAAATAAGTTAGGGGAGGATTCCCTCTTTTTGTATTTTTGGGATAATTTCAAAAGGAATGGTACCAGTTCCTCTTTGTACATCTGGTAGAATTTGGCTGTGAACCCGTCTGGACCTGGACTTCTTTTGGTTGGTAGGCTATTAATTGGTACCTCTGCTTCATATCTTGTTATTGGTCTATTCAGTGTTTCAACTTCTTCCCGGTTTAGGCTTGGGAGGGTAAGTGTCCAAGAATTTATCAATTTCTTCTAGATTTACTGGTTTATGTGCATAGAGTTGTTTGTAGTAATCTCTGATAGTAGTTTGTATTTCCGTGGAATCAGTGGTAATATCCCCTTTATCATTTTTTATTGCATGTATTTGATTCTTCTCTCTTTTCTTTTTTATTAGTCTGGCTAGCGGTCTATCTATTTTGTTGATCTTTTAAAAAAACCAGCTCCTGGATTCATTGATTTTTGAAGGGTTTTTTGTGTCTCTATCTCCTTCAGTTCTGCTCTGATCTTAGTTATTTCTTGTCTTCTGCTAGCTTTTGAATTTGTTTGATCTTGCTCCTTTAGCTCTTTTAATTGTGACTATAGGGTGTCGATTTTAGATCTTTCCTCACTTCTCATATGGGCATTTAGTGCTAACAGTTTCCCTCTAGACACTGCTTTAAATGTGTCCCAGAGATTGTCGTATGTTGTGCCTTCATTCTCACTGGTTTTGAAGAACATCTTTATTTCTGCCTTCATTTCATTATTTATCTAGTAGTCATTCAGGAGCAGGTTGTTCAGTTTCCATGTAGCTTTGAGTGAGTTTCTTAATCCTGAGTTCTAATTTGATTGCACTGTGGTCTGAGAGACTGTTTGTTATGATTTCTGTTCTTTTGCATTTGCTGAGAAGTGATTTACTTCCAATTATGTGGTCAATTTTAAAATAAGAGCAATGTGGTGCTGAGAAGAATGTATATTCTGTGGATTTGGGATGGAGAGTTCTGTAGATGTCTATTAGGTCCACTTGATCCAGATCTGAGTTCAAGTCCTGGATATCCTTGTTGATTTTCTGTCTTGTTGATGTGTCTAATACTGACAGAGGAGTGTTAAAGTCTCCTACTATTATTGTGTGGGAGTCTAAGTCTCTTTGTAGGTCGTTAAGAACTTGTTTTATGTATCTGGGTGCTCCTGTACTGGGCACATATATATTTAGGATAGTTAGCTCATCTTGTTGCATTGATCTGTTTACCATTATGTAATGCCCTTGTTTGTCTCTTTTGATCTTTGCTGGTTTAAAGTCTGTTTTATCAGAGACTAGGATTGCAACCCCTGCTTTTCTTTTGCTCTCCATTTGCTTGGGAAATCTTCCTCCATCCCTTTGTGTCTATGTGTGTCTTTGCATGTGAGATGGGTCTCCTGAATACAGCACAGCAATGGGTCTTGACTCATTATACAATTTGCTGGTCTGTTTCTTTTGATTGGGGCATTTAGCCTGTTTACATTTAAGATTAATATTGTTATGTGTAAGTTTGTTCCTGCCATTTTGATTCTAGCTTGTTGTTTTGCCCATTAGTTGACACAGTTTCTTCATTGTGTGATGGTCTTTACCATTTGGTACATTTTTGGAGTGTCTGGTACTGGTTGTTCCTTTCCATGTTTAGTGCTTCTTTCAGGAGCTCTTGTAAGCCAGGCCTTGTGGTGATGAAATCTCTCAGCAGTTCCTTCCATAAAGGATTTTACTCTCCTTTCCTTATGAAGCTTAGTTTGGCTGGATATGAAATTCTGGGTTGAAAGTTCTTTTCTTAAAGGACTTAATCCATTTCTTCTAGATTTTCTAGTTGATGTGCGTAGAGGTGTTCATAATATTCCCTGATGGTGTATTTCTATGCAGTCAGTGGTGATATCCCCCTTTTCATTTCCGATGGTGTTCATTTGAATCTTCTCTCTCTTCTTTATTCTTCTAGCTTGTGGTCTATATATTTTACTAATTTTTCAGAAAACCAGATCCTGGATTCATTGATCTTTTGAATTTTTAAAAATGTCTCTGTCTCCTTCAGTCCAGCCCTGATTTTGGTTATTTCTTGTCTTCTGGTAGCTTTGGGGTTTCTTTGTTCTTGGTACTCTAGGTATTTTAGTTGTGATGTTTTGTTGCTAACTTGAGATCTTTCTAACTTTTTGATGTGAGCATTTAGTGCCATGAATTTCCCTCTTAATGCTGCCTTTGCTGTCTCCCAGAGATTCTGGTAATTTTATATTTTCTCACTAGTTTCAAAGACCTTCTTGATTTCTGCCTTAATTTCATTATTTACTCAGAAGTCATTCAGGAGCAGGTTGGCAATTGTTTGGTTTTGAATAAATTCCTTAGTCTTGAGTCCCAATTTGATTGTGCTGTGGTCCAAGAGACTGTTTGCTATGATTTCCATTCTTTTGCATTTGCTGGGGAGTGTTTTACTTCCCATTATGTGATTGATGCTAGAGTAAGTACTGTATGGCGATCAGAAGAATGTATATTCTCCTGTCTAGGGTGAAGTGTTTTGCCAATATCGATCAGGTCCACTTGATCTAGAGCTGAGTTTAGGTCCCAAATATTCTTGTTAATTTCCTGTCTTGATGATTGTGTGTAGGATGTTAAAGTCTCCCACTATTATTGTGTGAAATCTAAGTCTCTTTGAAGGTCTCTAAAAACTAGTTTTATGAATGTGGATGCTCCTGTGTTGGGTGCGTATATATTTAGGATAGTTAGCTCTTCTTGTTGAATTTAACCCTTTATCATTATGTAATGTCCTTTTTGTTATTTTCGATTTTTGTTTGTTTAAATTGTGTTTTGCAAGAAACTAGGATTGCAACCCTTGATTTTTTTTCTGTTTTTCATTTGCTTGGTAGATTTTCCTACATCCCTTTATCTTGAGCCTACATGTGTCATTGCATCTGAGTTGGGTCTCTTAAAGATAGCATACAAATGGGTCTTGGTTCTTGGTCCAGCTTGGCACTCTATGTCTCTTAATTGGGGGATTTAGCCCATTTACATTTAAGCTCAGTGTTGATATGCGTGCATTTGATCCTGTCATCATGTTAGCTGGTTATTTTGCAGACATTTTTCTGTGGTTGCTTTATCGTGTCACTGGTCTGAAGTACAGTGTATTTTTGTAGTGACTGGTAACAGTCTTTGTTTTTCATATTTAGTGCTTTCTTCAGCAGCTCTTGTAAGGCAGGTCTGGTGGTAACAAATACCCTCAGCATTTGCTTTTCTGAAAGAAGATCTTATTTCTTCTTCACTTATTGTATTAGTCTGTTTTTGTGGTGCTGATAAAGACATACCTGAGACTGAGCCATTTACAAAGGAAAGAGGTTTAATGAGAACTCACAGTTCCACGTGGCTGAGGAAGCCTCACAATCATGGCAGAAGGCAGGGAGAAGCAAGTCACATCTTATGTGGGTAGCAGCAGGCAAAGAGAGCTTTTGCAGGCAAACTCCCTTTTTCAAAAAAAACTATCAGATCTCATGAGACTCATTCACTATTACAAGAACAGTGCAGAAAAGACCCACTCTGTAATTCAGTCACCTCCCACAAGATTCCTTCCATGACATGTGGGAATTGTGAGAGTTAAAATTCAAGATGAGATTTGGGTGGGGACACAGAGCCAAACTATATTACTTATGAAGCTTAGTTTAGTTGGCTATGAAATACTGTATTGGAATTTCTTTCTTTCTCTTTCTTTCTCCTTCCTTCCTTCCTTCCTTCCTTCCTTCCTTCCTTCCTTCCTTCCTTCCTTCCTTTCTTCCTTCCTTACCTCCTTCCCTGCCTCCCTCCCTCCCTCTCTCTCTCTTTGCTTCCCTCTCTGTCTCCCTCTTTCTTTCTCTTTCTTTTTTTGGACGGAGTCTCGCTCTGTCACCCAGGCTGGAGTGCAATCTCGGCTCACTGCAACCTCTGCCTCCCAGGTTCAAGCAGTTCTCCTGCCTCAGCCTCCCGAGTAGCTAGGATTACAGGTGTGCCACCAGGCCCAGCTAATTTTTTAATTTTTAGTAGAGATGGGGTTTCACCATTTTGACCTTGAACTCCTGGATTGGTCTAGAACTCCTGACCTCATGATCCAACCACCTCGGCCTCCTAAAGTGCTGGGATTACAGGCATGAGCCACTGTATCTGGCCTGGAATTTCTTTCTTTACAGAATGTTTAACATTGGCTCTCAATCTCTTCTGGCTTATAGGGTTTCAGCTGAGAGGTATTCTGTTATTCTACTGGGCTTCCTTTTGTAGGTGACCTGGCTTTTCTCTGTGCTGCCTTTAACATTTTTTCTTTCATTTCGACTTTGGAGAATTTGATGATTATGTATCTTGGAGATGATCATCTTATGGAGTATTTTACTGGGGTTCTCTGCATTTCCTGAATTTCAATGTTGGCCTGTCTTCTTTGGTTGGGGAGGTTTTCAGGCATAAAACCTGAAATATGTTTCCCAAATTGGTTCCATTTTCCCCATCTCTTTCAGGTACAGCAATGAGTTTTAGTTTCACTCTCTTTACATAATCCCAGCTTTCTCAGAGGTTTTGTTCATTCCTTTTCATTATTTTTGCTCTATTCTTGTCTGCCCGTCTTATTTCAGAAATGTAGTCTTCAAGCTCTGAGATTCTTTCCTGTTTGATTTATTCTGCTATTAAGACTTATGATTGCATTATGACATTCTCGTAATGTATTTTTCAGCTCTATAAGGCCAGTTACATTCTTCTCTATCCTGGCTACCTTGTCTGTCAGATCCTGCTATGTTTTATCATGATTTTTAGCTTCTATTCCTTGGGTTACAATGTATTCAGTGAACTTTGTTCCCATTCATATTCTGAATTCTTCTTCTGTCATTTCAGCCATATCAGCCTCAGCCCAGTTCTGAACCCTAGCTGGAGAGGTGGTCCAGTGTTTTGGAGGGAAAAGAGCACTCTGCTTTTTGAATTTTCATCACTCTTGCACCAATTCTTTCTCATGTTTGTGGGATTATTTTCCTTCAGTCTTTGAGGTTGCTGACCTTTGGATGGGTATTTTGTTTTCTTTTAACAGTCTAACCACTTTCCCATAGGGTTACTGTGGTTCGCTTAGGGTCTGCTTTAATACCTAGTTGCCTCAGATTTTCCAGTACCTGGGGGTATCATAAGTGAAGCCTGCAAAAGAGCAAAGATGGCAGTCTGCCCCTTCCTCTGGGAGCTCTGTCCCAGAGAGGTTTGAACTCTGGGACACACCTGTAGGAGGTAATGGACCTCTCCACATAGGAGGTCTCTCCTAATCAGGAGGAATGGGATTGGAATCCCACTTGAAAGAGTAGTCTGGCCATGTTTGTGTAGAGCAGCTGTGCTGTGCTGGGGATACATTTCGGCCCCTGGTCGCCTCAGATACTGCAAAATGGAGGCTGGAATGGCTAAGATGCCCAAACAGCAAAGATGGTGGCCTGCCTCTTCTCCTGGAAACTTTGTCCTAGGGAAGCCTGAAATCTCTGTCTGCTGGAGAATGCTGGTTGGGATAGCTAGAGACCCTGTTTGGGAGGCCTCACCTGGTGATAAGGAACAGTGTTGGAGACCCTGTTAAAAAGCAGTCTGGCCACATTTCCATGGGGCTACTATCCTGTGCTGGGGTACCACTTCCATCTCCAATCAGCTTGGGCTCTCCAAAGCCCAAAGGCTAGAACTGCTAAGTCACCCAAACAGCAAAAATGGCAGCCCACTCCTACCTCTGGGTGCTGTGTCCCAGGGAGTTTTCAAATCTCTTTCAGCCAGAAAACATAAGCAGTTTTGGTAGAGCAGATGTGCTATGCTGAGGGATCCCCTCTGCCCCTAGTTTGAACCCTCCAAGCCTCGCAAGCTGGAATGACTAAATTTGCCAAATTGCAAAGATGGTGGCCTATCCCTCCCCCAAAGAGCTCTGTCCCATATAAGCACAACACTGCTACTGTGGCTGGCTGGGTCTTATCCTGTGAGATGCCATGGAAGTGTGGCCCACAGACCATCACTGTTTGGCCCCTTGGATTCAGCCTCTTTCCTAAGGGTATATACAGGAGTCTAATCTCCCTCATCGGCAGACTTGCAGTTACTTTTGCTGGGAAGCCTGGAGCCAGAGTATCTAAAGCTCCTGGGTCTCTGCAGGTGCCTGAGCAGCTGCTCTGCTGAGGCTCCACATAGCTCTGCGTGTCAGACTGAAGGCCCTGGTGGAGTAGTTTCATGAGGGGACCCCCTGATGCAAGGGTTGCAGAGATCCATGGGAGAAGCATGGTTTCTTGGGTCACACATTCACTCACCACTCCCTGGTTTGGGGAGGTTCCCTTGGCTCCATGTTGCTTCCAGGTGGGCCGTCATCGTGCCTTACTTTTCTCCATTCTCTGTGGGTGGAGTTATTTCCTTGATTAGTCCCAATGCAAGCACCTGGATGTTTCAGTTGAGGGTGCTGTATTTACTCGCTGCTTCTCCTCCTCTCCGTGACAGCCATGCACCCTAGTTTCCTCCAGTAGGATATCTTGCCCATTCTCTTGTAAGCTTTCTTTTTTGTTGTTTTTGTTTAGGTTTGTTGTTACTACTTAAATTCAAGTTCAAATATTCTTTTTCTTATTTGTCAATATTTTAAAATCTTAATTTGCAAATTAACTGAAGATGACTGTCTCCAAAAACCTGTTAACATTTTTGTTCTTTCTGTACAACATAGATTGAATTTCCAAATATTTACACATTAAATAGAGTCATCAGCAGATAAATTTACTTTCCCCATTTATGACTGCTGTCACCACTTTTCACTTTTTAAATTTATTCAGTTTCTATCTAACATTTTTTCAGTCCATGATATATTGTGCCTATAGTCTTGCTTCAGATTTTGAAAGAAAAAAGTAAACTTTGAGAGGAAATGATAAGATTCATTTTGATTCATTTATTGAAGGTCAGAGGTAAAAATCCCAGTCTTGGTTGAAATTATTTCATGCTATGAGGGACAGAAATGTGAGTCTTGTTTTGGCAGGACATTAATTGCCAGAATTTAGTGAATTTCACAAGATTAGTCACATCTTTCTGCAGGCCAATTATTCCTTCTTTGCTTGCTTAGCAATGTTTTAATGAATTTTTAATTCTGCAGGTTGGTTCAAAATGAAGGTTTTCAGTCATCCCTTCATATTTTTGCACATTTTGAACAACTTGTATTAGTTACTGCTTGTTGCATAATCAATCTTACCTCATGATTTAGCAGCTTAAAACACAAATACTCATTATCTCACAAAAGTTGAGGGTAAGGAATCCAGGAGCAGTTTAGCTGGGTGGTTTTGGCATAGAGTTTCTCATGAGACTGCAGTCAAATTGTTTACTAGGACCACAATCTTCAGTCTATCAGTCATCTAGAGGCATTACTTGGGTTGGAAGGTCTGCTTCCAGAATGGCTTTCTCACATAGCTATTGGCCGAAGGCTTTAGTTTCTCACTACTTGGGTGACGCCATAGGGTTCTTCATGATATGGCAAGAGAGAGGGAAAGAAACAGATAGAGAGAAACTAGTGTCTTTTATAACCTAGTCTTAGTGGTTACATACCCTCACTTCTGCTGATTGCACAGATCAATTCTGGTACAATGTTAGCGGGAACTGCACAATAGTATAAATACCAGAAGGCAGAGATTATTAAGGGCCATCTTAGATTTTTGTCTACTACTACGTAACCTGTATAGACTTTATAAATATTTCATAGTTCCTGAAGAGAATAAATATTTACTGGCTTTGACATGTTTTAAATTCATTTTCAGCTAGTAATAATTTCTTACCATTTTTATTTTATATTTTATTTAGATGTATGTATGTTTTCCTCTTCTAATATAAATTTGACATATGACTCCTATTTCATTACTTCTTCTTGAGGAATCTTTATTTACTCATGACATCAAGACAAGCCTTGCCAAATAGGGCAAATAGATATAGGACACTTTGTTAAATTTGGATTCCAGATAGATAACAAATAATGAGATACACTTATAATAAAGATCATAAAATTTATTTTTACCCAAAATTCAAGTTTAATTAGGTACCCTGTATTTTATTTGGCAAACTTAACTCAGAATTGCTTTGTTTCTACACCCTTTCAGACTAAGACACTGCCCCATCCGCCAACACACAAATACATTCTGGATGTTCTTCATTAGCATAGAGCACTCCAAATAGATATCCTCTAACTTTTCCTTGATATGTTCAGACCATTGACTAGATAAAGGGATTCTCTTGCATATTGTAAGTAGACATCTTCTTTTGAGAGGAATCCTGTCCCTCTGGTGAAATTTTCTTACAGTCACTCTGGCTGTTTTCCTTATTTAGAATAAACCAGACCTCAGAAAGTTTGCTTCCATCCTTTCTTTACTCTGGCACTTGACATTCTGTCCCAGGTCTATATTGGGAAGAGCAGCTAGTTCAAGTAATCTCATAAGTTTTAGCATTTTTCAAATTTATAAGAATATTCTCATTTCTAAATTTTAATTATTTTTGTGAAACTATGAACATTGTGTTTTTAGATTAATAATTGTTTATAGCTGTAGAAGAATTATTTAATTTAAAAAGCTTGGAAATTGTGAGGTTGATTAGGAATTTATTCCCTCAGTCCTGGAACATTAAAACATGTTCTTCCTAAGTCACCTTTTAAAATTAAATGAAGGTACAGAAAGTAGGGCCAGCAAGATAAGTCATAAATAGCAGATTGAGCACCTTCCTTCGTTGAGTTCACCTGGCACTTTTTGATTTCTGAAAAGAAGGAATTCAACCACTAACTCTCCTGACCTTTCTTCATGCACCAGGATAGGTTTTGTAACTTGCTTTAGTATCTTGAAACTGTGGACAGCACTATCATTTTAGGCTTACCGAAGCTCCAAATCTCCAGATGGCCAGTTTACAGATCTAATGTACTAGAAAGGGCACAGAACAGAGTATTTTCACAAGCAACCACCCACACTAAGCATACTCCTGACACTGTAAATAGCATACAATGTAGCAAGTCCTTCCTAAATGAAAACACTGTAAGACAAAATTACAACAAATTTAGTTATAGACCTATAGATCTAATTGATTTTTATTCACGATTCATTAATCAAGGTTACCTTCATTCTACAGAAGGAAATGAAAGCTCCCACTGGACAATATCAGACCAGTAGGTTTTGTAGGGTGGGAATAAGAAACTAAAACAATAGAAAAAAGATAGTTGGTTAATATAAGGTTATTTTAGGTTACTTTTCTGTAAGGATTAAAGCAGAAGGGACTTCCTTATTATGCTGATGCAGGTAGACTGGAATCCTAATTTCCAAAAAAAACTGGTCTGTTCAGGACCTATTTGCTTCCTTAAAGCTTCAGATCGATTATGTGCCATTTAGCATGAGTGACTCAATTTTGATTTGGTCTGATCTGCTGTGGCTTAGTGCAGGGGCTCAGTCCAAAATAATGGCCTCTGATCATTTTTGTCTAAAAGAAGTAAGAAACAGCAAAGGAAGCAGAGCCTTTTATTTGAGGGACCAGAGGACAGGTAGAAGTATCATTGAATCAAGACCCCCTAAATTTTTCTTAAATTTTGCATTCTCATACCTCTTTCAGTTATCCTGTTGTCTTCCCCATAGTGTCCGGCTCCTCTCAAGTTCTACTCCAGATTGATTTACATTTCAATTTACTCTCAATTCACTGCTTTAATTCCTTGGTTCAGTTTACCTTCTTGCCATTGCCAGGTTCTGCCTACTAACAGCTTCATGATTAAATCCATTTTGGTCTAACTTTAGCCCCAAGCAGCCCTTTCTAGAAGTGACCAAGCATTGGGTATATACCTAGACAGGGTGCTTACAAGAGAAGACATTCTCCAAAGACACGCATATTTACTTTACAGTGTAAAGTATTACTTTTTGTGCTTATCTTCATAAAGGTGAGCGAATGAGTCACCTTTTTCCAAGAATGAATGGCTTAATTAGGGATTAATCACCCTAATCATGCTTCTGTTTGTTAACTTTTTGTTTTTCAAATAATTATTCTATATGTATGAACAATTTTTAGTAAATTAAAGTGTGGTAGATACATCTTTCTGAAAATATATTAAAATGTTCAAATATGGAAAACAATACAATGTTAAAATAGACACAAAAATCTATTAAAACCATCTTTATGAAATACAAAAACAGTAACACCCCTTGATTCTGATAAGTGCACAATTTGTTTGGGAGAGAAAGGTTTAAAAATATTCATGCTGTAGTAAAAACAAAGGATCAAAGATTTTAAAAAGTGACAGGAATAAACTTGTGATCTGGGAGTAAAAGCAACAAAACAGTGCTGAAAAATAATTTCTAAATGGTAAAAAGAGTGATTGTAAATGATTTATGACCATATTATTTTGACTTTGAAAGTTTGTTTTCAAGGAAACTGAATCTTCCCGGCTGGGAAATTTCCAATTATCTTCTACAGAGCTCTCAAGATTTGCCTCAGTAGGCATCTGAGTGACAGCAGGTGAAGTAATACCCCTTCTAGTTAGTATCTGCGGTGATACAAGAAACTCAGGCATTCCTTTAGGAGAACAGTTTCAGAAACCCCAGGAGCCTAGGGCCTCTCACTAAAGATGTTTCAGCCATCACATGACTCAGGAGACTGCCTCAGGCCTCTCATATGCTTATGCTTATTTAGACTGTAGACTTCTAGCTAGAGCAAATACCCTCCATTGTTGTGTAATCTGTGAATGATGATCTCTATGTCTTTTTACATGATCATCCTTCTTCATTCACACAAGCGTGGTTTGTGTAGATTAAATGTAAACCTCATGTTTGCTACCTAGACATGCAGACTCTTATTTCCACATCCAAACCCGAAATGGGAATCAGAATATTTTCAGACTTTTCAAGAATAATCCATTAATATCAAAGCAGTGAGGGAGGATTTCAGGGAGCAGATGAAGTTTATTCCTCAGTGTTTCACAAGAAAAACCTGCATTGGCCACATTCTCTAACCAGAAAGATTCCCCTCCGTATGCTTCTTTTAGGAAGCCTCTAAATTTCTCTAGATCTTGTCCTACTTGGTTATCAGCTACCGTACACTCCCATCGCAATAGAACAATTATACATCAAATGTAAGAATCGCTCAGTTTCTAAAGCTAAATTGGAGCACTAAATTCTGTCTTGAAGTATGTAAAAAGACATTTAGTATTCTAGGGCTAAAAACAGCACTCAGAAAAAAACAATCTCCTCCACTTAGTAAAACTCACTTCCTTAAAAGGCAGTAGAGAATTTTAAATAAACATTTTTTCCTGTGGATACATATACAATATAAATGGGCATATTAGTGTTGTTTTTGTTAGGTAGGATGGAGACATTGAGTCTTATGTTACTTAATTAGCAGTATGCGCTCAGATAACCACTGACAGATACCTATTAGAAGCAAATAAAAGCTGTAGCAAATAAAATATAAAATACATACAGCATGCTGTCACTCATTTAGGGTTTAAAGTCACTTGGACCCATGGAACTGGCATTTGGACCAATAGGAATGTATTGATTTGTGTTTCACTTATTACAAACTAATTGTAAGCATATAATTGCGTTATAGCCTTGTACCAGCTATTAAAACTATGTTATTCAACTGTAGCAGTTGGCGTAGAATTTTAAGACTGTCACCACCACATTAGTGCAGTTTGCTGCAGAAAGGTGTGCATTAGGCAGATGTCTTTTTACCACTTGCTTTCTCTCTTAATAATGCAGATAATAGTTATGAGGCCCTATTAAGTGCCAGGTGCGTTTTTGATGTGTTATCTGATTTAATCCTCACAATATCCCCCTGATATGAATGTAATTATCATATTTTATAGATGAGGAATATGAGACATGGAGAGATTAAGTAACTGACTAAAGATCAAATAGCTAATAAGTTGTGAATACAGGTCTGCTTTGACTCCACACACCCTATATTAATCACTATAGTATAAAGCTCTCTGGCATCTGGCATTCTGATTTTTCTTAAAAGAAAGAAAATAGTCCAAAGTGGGAAGATTAAACTTTGTTTGGAGACTAGTATTTTCCCTTACGAAGAGGCTCATCTGCATTTTACTGGTAGTACAATGTGAAGACAGTGCAAAGAGAAAATAGCTGGGTGACAGGTGGGATTGCTAAGCAACAGTTTATGAAATCCAGTGAAACCATGGCAATGGAACACTATGGTCCTAGCCACCAATCCTATTCAACATTAAGACACAGCTATCAGGAACATCTGGTAAGATAAATCAAGAGTGCTATAAGCTTTTGAAATACAAGGCATCATTATCATTATTATTATCACTATCACATATGATACAAATAATCCAAGCAATCACTTCATTTCAAACAAATAATTGCTTCATTAAAAATGTCATTGTTCCATATATAAACTGTGTACCAACACATCTTTAAAATATATTTTCCTTGAGAAATGAATTTTCTGCTTTCTTTTCTTATCAAACACAGCTCTTCACTTTGATTAAAGAATGAATCTGTGCTGCTCCTGAACACTGCATTTTAAAGCATTTTGGATTTACGATGTGCTTCCTGACAATGTGCTTCTGACAATGATGCTGAAACAGGTATAATCATTCCCACTGTATAGAAGGAAAACTTGAGCTTTAAGGAATTTAAGCAACTTGTCCAAGGGCACGCACGCTATTAGTCAACATCACATCCCAAACTTCTACAGAGGTCTACTTCTAGACAAGAGCTTCTTCCACTCAAAGTACTTTTTTATAATTCCCTAAGCCACATAGTTATCTGAGTATCTGACTACGGTCGTGTTCCCTTCCTTTGTCCTTTTTGATGCTTGTGTCAGCTCCTTGGGCTTTGTCCATTATTACATACACCTCACCCCAGATGTGTGCATACTAAGTGTTTGATCACAAAAATGGACCCTTGATCTAGCAGCAACTTAAAACCCTGCTTAACTTTCTGCCTTGCACTAACCTGCAGCAATCCACCTTCTCTATGCCCAAATCAGCACTTTAAATAATGAAGGCAGGAGCCACTTTTTCACAAGACCCTTTCAGGCTAGAGAAACATCTTTTTTTCTCTTTCTTATTCCCAAGATTGTCTATGTAGGGTAGACTTCCACATTTGTTCTGAAACATATCTGTTAAGGATTGTGTACAATACTTTAGAGGATAGAAATTCATGTTTACTGAAGGTCTGATCATTCCATCCTCCATCATCTCATGTAAATCAGAAGACATAAACCTCATTTTCCCATTTCCAGTTTGATATGCACCATTGTCATTACAGCTAGAAGCATCCAGTTTGATATGCATTGTTTACAGCCAGAACATGTGAGAAAAGCTGCAGTGTCAGAATTCAACGTTTCTGTTAGGTGTAATGCTCTAAAAAATTCTTTTGGAGATAATTATGATTACTAAACATACATAGATATGAGATACACACAATCATGATCATCTTTCACCAGTGAGTGCCTCCTTAATGTGGTCCCCAAATTTGCAGACTGCAGTGGGGCTCAACTCTATTTGAATGACTAGTCACATGTTACACACAATAGAGGGTATCCACACTTGCAGTGATACAATGCTTGGCTATTTCCTAATGTCATGCATTTCCTTACAGGTCTTTTGAGGGTCTTGTATACATATAATGTCCTCAGTTTATCACTTCTTGTTACACATAAGTCTTATAGAAGAACATCCTAAGAAGAGCGCACAAAGAGGTGTCAGACTGGTATGTTCCGTGAACAAAGCACAACATCTGAAGTCTCCTCAGTTTTTTAGTGGACACTCAGGTTGGTGGTGATAGTATTGCTTGTACCAGATCACAGAAAGCTCTATCAGGAGCAACCTAAGCCAGATTAAGAGTTAATAGGAAGGAAGCCAGATCTCTGTAGCATATTCTATTACTGTCCAAATAAATTACAAATATACTTAACTACATTATTCTTTTGGGGACTAAGATCTTCCACATGGTATTGTAAAACCATTTTTTCAGTAGCAGAACCTTTTTTTCAGATATTACTTTGAACCCCAAAGCATAAAACTTTGGTTGAAGCATTCAGTAGCAGAGCCCTCTTCCCAAATATTACTTGGAACCCCTCAAATAAATTCCAGATTCTCACTACCTTACTCTCCCCCTTGCTTCCCAAGGTAGTGTTCAAGGCAACTTCATGGAACTCATGGGCATCAAGAACCATAGTTGTAAATCAATATAGAATAGAAAAACTAACCCTCTGAGTAAGACATAAAGAGGACTCAGAAGTGAAGTCTCCGCAGCTCCATATCTTGTATCACAGCCAAAAGCTCTAGGTTTGGTGTTCTGTCTCAGGTGTCTAAGATAAAAATTCCAAAATCTTAGGATCTTGTACTGCTTTCTTCATGAATAAGTGAGTTTTTTAATTCCAGAAAGAATATAAATAACATACATATGACAAACTGCATTGAAGCCATGCTCTTAAAATTTTGTGTACAGATTAGGAATAGCCTTTATATATTTGTTATGTAAAGGTTTCCAATGGTTAAATAATTGGGCATGTTAGAGAGTTCAGTGGTTACTAATTTTAAATGTGTAGTTGAATTAATGATTAGATTTGAGAATTTTATATTGAAAGTTATATGAGAATTTTGCAAAACTTATAAATGATATTGGAGTATTTAGGAGAACTTCAGGTCTACTATATTTATATGATTATTTTGATGTTTTATCTAAGTTCTTGAGAAGACTTGTTTGTGAGAAAATTGAGGTATTTAAAATGAAACTCAAATACATTAAATTTATCAATTCAGTTTAAAATAAGCAAAGAAACTTAATAAACTTATAAATGCTTCCTTGAAAATGATTGGTAAAGTAAGTTGATAAAAAGACTTTAAGTTTGACATTAAAAGCTTAAAAAACTGGGACTTTCAGTCTATAAATTTAACAAATTATGTGTTTATATAAACACTAACCAAAGTAGCTTTTTTGTGCACAAACATTGCTTTTGAGAGCACTAAAAAACTCACATTGATATTTTTCAACTAGCCAATGAGCTCTCACTAGAAGTATCTTCTCCATAAAGAAACATAGGGTGTTGTCTTGAGACTCTTTTAGAAGAACATCCTAAGAAGAGCATACAAAGAGGCATCAGACTCTTTCTCCAGAAAGTGGGTCTCCTGCTACAGAAAAGTGTAGACCTGTGCTGTCCAATATAATAGCCACTACCTACATGTGGCTACTGAGCACTTGAAATAGGGCTAGAAATATTGAGATATTATGTAAAGTTGAAGTACACAATAGAATTTGAAGACATAATATAAAAAAAATCTAACTATTTTATCTATGATTTTTAACAGCTATGTTGACATGCAACAAACTGCATGTAAAGTGTACAATAACGAACATATCCAGCACTCCAGAAAGTTTTCTTATACCCCTTTTTAATCTAACCTTTCTTCCCATCCCTCTCTGTAACTTGTCTCTGTGTAATTACTGATGTATTTTTTGTCATTATACATTAGTTTCTATTTTCCAAAGTTTTGAAGACATGTTCTCTTTTGCTTTGCCTGTCTTCCTTCAGTCAGCAAAACTATTTTGAGATTTATCTTGTTGTATGCATCAATAGTTCATTCTTTTTATTGCTGAATAGTGTATATATCATTTTCCACAGTGGCTGTACCAATTTACATTTCCATATGTACATTCAACAGTGTAAAAGAGTTCCCTTTTTTCCAATCCTCATCAACACCTTTCCTTTGTTTTTTAATAATAGGCATCCTAACAGCTGTGAGGTGATAATTTACTGTGGTTTTGATTTGTATTTCTCTGATGATTAGTGATACCGAGCACCTTTTTATATGCCTGTTGGCCATTTGCGTATCTTCTTTGGAGATATGTCTATCTAGGTTCTTTGCCCATTTGTTATTTGGTTATTTGGTTTGCTTTGCTTGTAGGTAAGATCTGCTGGTGATATACTATCTCAATGTTTGTTTATCAAATAATGTGTCAATTATTCTTTTATTTTTGAAGGGTAGTTTTTTTCAGATATAAATACTAGGTTGACAGCCTTTTTATTTAATCATTTTAAATATATCACCCCAATGACATCTTGGCCTCCATGGTTTCTGATGAGAAGTCAGCTATTACCTTATTGAGAATACCTTGTATATGATGAGTCACTTCTCTATTGCTGCTTTTAAGATTTTTTATTTGCCCTTGCCTTTGACAGTTTGACTATGATGTACTCAGCTATGGCTTTCTGTGTTAATCCTAATTGGAGTTTGCTGAGCTTCTGGGATGTGTAGGCTAATGTTTTTCACCAAATTTCATAATTTGGGTGATGATTACAGTATTCTTTCTTACTTCTCTCCTAGACTCTTATGCATATGTTTGTGCTCTTGATGTTGTTACATGGGTCCATGTGGCTCTATTTATTTTTATTCATTTTTTTTTCTGTTTCTCAGACTGTATAATATTAATTAACCTATCTATATCCTGCTCACTCCATTTTTCTGCTACTTCAAACCTGCCATTGAGCTCCTTTGTGAAAA
This sequence comes from Plecturocebus donacophilus, assembly GCA_004027715.1. NCBI lineage: Eukaryota > Metazoa > Chordata > Mammalia > Primates > Pitheciidae > Plecturocebus > Plecturocebus donacophilus. Next base: position 713 of record PVKP010031997.1, on the reverse strand, counting down.
TTTTCATTTTAGTGGCACTTCTCTTCATAATTTTGGTCTTTTAAAAAATGATTTCCATATCTTTATTGATATTCTCTACTTGGGAAGATAGAGTTTTCATAATTTCTTTTAGTTGTTTATACATGGTTTCCTTTAGTTCATTGAGCATGTTTAAAATAGCTGATTTAGATTCTTTGTTTACTAAGTTCAATGTTCATGCTTCCACAAAAAGTTTGTATTGATTGTGGGATTTTTTTCTGTGTAAAGACCATAATTACCTCTTTTTTTTTGCATTCTCATAATTTTTGTTAAAAAATTGACATTTTAAGAGTGGGGGCCAGCATTCAACATCCCTAAAGAAAAGAACTTTCAACCCAGAATTTCATATCCAGCCAAACTAAGCTTCATAAGTGAAGGAAAAATAAAATTTTTTGCGAACAAGCAAGTACTCAGAGATTTCATCACCACCAGGCCTGCTTTACAAGAGCTTCTGAAAGAAGCACTACACATGGACGGGAACAACCAGTATCAGCCCTTCCAAAAACATACCAAAAGGTAAAGAGCATCACCATAATGAAGAATCTACATCAACTAATGGGCAAAACAGCCAGCTAGCATTAAATGGCAGTATCAAACTCACATATATCAATATTAATCCTAAATTTAAATGGACTAAATGCCCCAATCAAAAGACACAGACAGGCAAATTGGATAAAAAGCTAAAACCCATCGGT
>PVKP010031996.1:0-26419 GCA_004027715.1 Plecturocebus donacophilus | reverse complement strand
AAAGGCAGCCCTGGGGCTGGGTTCGTGGGAGGGGCGGGGCAGGGCAGGGAGCGATGAGAGGGAGGAGAAGGTGGCGGCTGAAGAGTGCCATAGGCTCCCCTGCAACCCAAATTGGGCGGAGGGTCACCCAACGGGTCTCAGCCCCAGGTCCCACGACTGTCTGCGCTGCCAGGCACCCTGTGTGTCCCTCCCACGGCCCCACCCCCTCCTTCTCCCAAGAAGCCTCACTACGGATGGGTCAGCCCAGGCCGCCAAGGAAGCTGGCCCATCAGCTCTGGGGCTGGCTCGGGCCTGTCGCCAGTTGAGGGCTGCCCAGGGCCACCCATACCTGCACACTCTTGCCTGGACTCCTGGCTCAGTGACGGGGACAGGAGGCCCTGTCAGGGTCATTCCAGGCCCTAAGGTAAGATACTCTCCCTGTCCGGGGGCTGCTGTAACGAAGGCCCACAGCCCAGGGGGCACAAAGCACCCACAGTGTGCTCTCCCCGCTCTGGAGGCTGGAAGTCAGAGATGTGGGGTCCTCGGGCCGCGCTCCCTCCAGATGCTCCAGGGGCTCCAGGGAGGGTCCTGCTTGCCTCTTCTAGCTTCTGATGCTGCAGGTGTTCCTGGCTTGCGGCTGCCTGGCTCCAGTCTCTGCCTCCATCTTCACTGGCTTCTCTGTGTCGCTGCGTCCTCTCCTCTTCTATACACACAGCAGTCCTCTGGTTAAAGCCTCAACCTAGACGCAGGACAGTGTTGTCTCGAGGTCTGCAAGTCCATTGCCTAAACCCCTATTTCCCAGTAAGGGCACATTCTGAGGTCCCAGGGACACGAATTGAGGGGGCTCTGTCTGACCCACGGCAGGGCTCAGTCTGTGCCAGGAGCTCTCCTCAAATGGAGGGGGTCTGTCTGCTGGCAGACGTGTGAGCTTGCCCCAGAATCCTGGAGGCCCCTGTGCTGCAGCTCTCGCGGGGGCTTGCAGTGTCTGCATCTCCGTGGATGCCTCTAGTGGCTCAGGTCTTCATGGTCACCCGGGGTCCGTCTGTCCTGACATCGCATCCTGGAGCCCAGGGCAGAGTTGGCAACCAGTGGGTCCCCAGGGAGGGTTTGTTGACTGAATGAGACTGAAATCCTCCAGGGGAAAGGAGGCCCCAACCGTGGATGGACAAAGATGCTTAGGGGGACACAGGCAAGAAAATTAAACATAAACTTGCACTCCGTCGAATTGCCACCGCCTGAGCTCACTGCAGGGGCCGCTCTCGCTCTGGGCTCCACTCGGAAGTGGCCGTCTTCTGGGTCACCCAACGAAGGGGCAGGGCGTGGCCCCAGGCGCCTCTGAAGCTGCCTCTTAAACCCAAAGAGGCCGCCGAGCATGGCGCTGCTTCCTCAGTGGTAGAAGGAGTGAGGACAATCCCTTGCTCCGTTTTAGAGATGTGGTCTTGCTTTGCGGCCAGTATGCCTGCAGTGGGGTGATCACAGCTCCCTGCAGCCTCCACCTCCTGGGCTCAAGGGATCCTCCTGCCCCGGCCTCCTGAGCTGCTGGGACCACCGGCACGAGATGGGTCTGGGCGTGTTGCCCAGGCTGAATGGCTTATTCTTTCTGTGGGGAGACCACCCGTCTCCTTGCAGTCTCTGAGGGTGCATTCGTTCCTGCCATCACATCCCAGACCACTGAACCCCTAAAAGCCGACCTGGTAGCCCCAGAAGCTCGGTGGGGTTTACTATCTGCCCTCCGGCACGCAAGCACAAAGCCTCGAGATGCGGCTCCTCTTCCCCAGCAGATCCACTTCACAGCCTGTTGTGCAGCGAGTTCGTGCGATGTTCCAGCAATGCCTGGCTGGCCCGGGAAAGATGTCGGCGCCCTGGGCGGGGTCGTGCGTGTGCACCGCAGTGCTTCCCATGCGCCTGCAGACTGCTTCTGCCGCTCCTTCAACCCCGACAGGGACCGGGATCCATGCGGCCTCCAGACTTGCCTCCCGGGAGCCCCAGGCCGAGGGCTCCAGCCTGTGTTGGCCCGTTCTAGTCCAGACACCACCTTCAGCAGAGTGGCCGTGGCCAGGACTCCCACCACCCACCTGTTGTGGTCTGCCTGACTTCTGCAGGGGCCGGACTGCTGAACTTGATGAGAGGATGGGACCACCATGTGTGTATTCGTCGAGCCTCTGGGGGTGGCACGAATCCACCCATCTCAGAAGGATGCTTTGGATTTCCTGTCTTGGTGCCCATGTGGGGAGTCATGGATTTGGGGGCTTCGACTTGGTTTTTTCAGCCACGCAGGCTCTCATGCCACAGAAGGAAGTGACGGAAGGGCCTTGACATCTGCAACGTCCACCCTTTCCTCCAGCCATGTGCTCAGGCCAAGGGGAGTGGCCACAGAGTAGCCCAGGGACCTAGGGGCACTGGATGGAGCTGGTCCAGGGACCTAGGGGGCACTGGATGGAGCTGGTCCAGGGCCCCGTTTTTCACCCCGTGTCCAGCCTTTCCCGTCTTAACAGGGGCCATGCCATGAGGTGACAGTGGTATACTGATACTGGCATCAGTCAGGCCGGGCATCAGACAGACCTGATAGAGCAGGTGGGCCCTTTTCCTAGCACCCAGTTCCTCTAGTAAACGGCCAGTGGTCCCTCTGGGGACTCAGTTTCTTTAGTAAATGGCCAGTGGTCCCTCTGCATGCTCAATTCCTCTAGTAAACGGCCAGTGGTCCCTCTGGGGACTCAGTTTCTTTAGTAAATGGCCAGTGGTCCCTCTGCATGCTCAGTTCCTCTAGTAAATGGCCAGTGGTCCCTCTGGGCACCCAGTTCCTCTAGTAAATGGCCAGTGGTCCCTCTGGGGACTCAGTTTCTCTAGTAAATGGCCAGTGGTCCCTCTGCATGCTCAGTTCCTCTAGTAAATGGCCAGTGGTCCCTCTGGGGACTCAGTTTCTCTAGTAAATGGCCAGTGTGGGCACCCAGTTTCTCTTTAAATGGCCAGTGGTCCCTCTGGGGGCCTGCAGGGAAACCATGCACATGTGCTTTTGTGTTCCAGGGTCCTTCCTCAAGGGCACCTGGCCGCCCCTCCAATCCGTGGGCTCTGGATCTGAGAGCTGGCCAAGTCTAGGACCCAGTGAAAGATTTTTTTCTCGCTGCAGCTGACGGCAGCTTTCCTGACCCCTTCTGCTAAGGGGTGTCCTCTGGGCCCTCTGGAGAGGCAGACACAATGGAGGGAGCAGGCACTTCTGAGAGATCATCCTCTCAAACCGACCTACCCAGGTGCCCAGCCCAGCGCTCAGACCCATTCCTTCAGGGTCAGAGCCCTGATCCCAGCCTGGAAAACTTCCAGGAGCCTCCTCTGCAATTCCCTTACTGTAATGCCCTTACCATGTCCCGTGGCCAGAGGAGAGGTTAGCTGAAACCAGCCAGGCCCCAACTGTGACACTAGCCAGTAGCCACTGTTCCCATGACCTCATGGTCACTGTGGCCCAGCTCCTGTATGCTGAAGAACAGCATGGCAGGGACCTCTGGCTTCCCCGGCCTGTCCCAGTTGCCATGGCAGGGATTGGATGCTGCATCGTACCCCGGGGCGTCATCCTCCACTGCCCCAGCAGGGGCCCCTTCAGCCATCCCAAGCCCCTCTCCCACAGTCCCTTCCGGCCCCAGCTGACTTAGGGTGACTCTTGGAAGCACCTCTGGGGACCAGGGTGCACATCAATGCCACTTATTTCGGAAGGCAGGTGGCACAGGATGGGGGTGGCTGGAGGACGGGAGGTGGCCGGCAGGTGTGGCACCAGCTCCCAGCGGGGGTCAGGGCTCCATCCTCAGGGTTGGGAAGTGGTACAGAGCTTGGAGCAGCCCCCAGGACCCCTGGCTCCCCCAGACGGTGCCAATTCTGGCCTGAGGACCGAGTGGGTGAAGGCACAGGTGTCACCAGCAGATGACACCTTGATGAAGATGGCAGAGGTCCAAGGGGACGTGGTGGGGGTGCACTGCATGGTGGGGGGCATCTGTAGATTTGCTCCGCTCGCTGGATGAGCCGCTGCTGTCACCTGTAAAGTCTCCGCCTCATGGGCTCCATGCACTCACTGTCCCCACTTCACAGAGAGGGACCGTGAGCCTTGCAGAGCTCATGCACGCTGGGAGCCATCCACGGCCTTACCCCTGCCTTGCCTCCAATAGACTCAGGCCCCTCACTGGGTGCCATCTGCAGACCACATCTCCTCCACTGCCCTCCCAGGGAGACCTCATTGGGCCCCACTTGCACCCCCTCCCGGATCTAGGGTCAGCCACTTCCCCGCATGCCTCTCAGGCTGGTCACATCCCACCAGACCCCCTCCCCATCACCCCTGCCTCTTATGCTCACACCCACCTCAGCAAGCAGCACCCACCCATGTGCATGTCCAGGTAGGACCCCCGGTCCCACTCACCTCTCTCCTGCCTCAACCCCACGCCCAGCCCACAGCAACCGCTTCTAAGGTGTGGACAGCATCCCCTGCGCAGCGCTCCCCTGGGGCTTCCCACCGCCTCCAGATCAAGATGCCAGATGTCCCCCAGGGCTGGGGTCTCTCCAACCAGGCCCTGTCATCTGGTGGCCTCCCAGCCCCTGTGGCCTCCACGCCCCTGTCTGTTTTGGAGGCCCTCTGCCCACCCCCACGTGGTTTTGGTGGGGGCTGAGAGGATGGGAGCGTCCTCTCTGGCCTGTGGTGCACTCAGGCCAAGGGGAGTAGCCACAGAGTGGCCCGGGAACGTAGGGGCCACTGGATGGAGCTGGCCCAGAGCCTGTTTATCACCCCATGTCCATCCTTTCCTGCCTTAACAGGGGCCATGCCATGAGGTCACTGCGGTCTCCCGATACGGCGTCAGTCAGGCCGGGCATCAGACAAACCCGATAAAGCGGGTGGGCCCTTTTTCTAGCACCCAGTTCTGGGGGTGCCAGAGGGACAGAAAGCGGGGCCTGGGCATCCCCGGCCCTACTGGAGCAGGGCCTCGCCCGCCCGGCCTCTGCAAGCCACACACGTAGGACCTCTAGGAACAGACAGGTGAGTGGGTGGGTGAGGACAGGCCCCAGGTGCACCCTGCTCTCAGTGGCTCTGGGTCACCCACCATGACCCAGGCTGAGCAGAACCTTCCAAACACCTCCCTGTCTCTGGAAGCCCAGAGACCTCTGCCCACCGGCAGCTCTGAGGGGACAGGGACACCTGCAGCCCACCTCAGGGTCCCCTTCCTGCCCTGCCCGTCTGGGTTTGAGGGGTTCCTGGGAGACAGTGCAGACCAGTGGGAGAGGAAATCCTTGTATTTTTCAGAGTGAATGGAAACAAAGCTCCTTGTTTATTTCCTGGTGAATGGGGGGGCGGAACCAGCGTTAACCCTTTCTCCCCTGGGTTTAATTGTCCCCTTTCCGGCCTGGGCTCCTCCGAGAACGAAGAACAAAAAACACAGCAAAAGCAAAGCCGCAGGGGGAAGAAGCCTGAGAAGCAGGAAACCGCCTCCCGTGGCCCTCGTGGGGGTGTGTAGCGGGACCTGGGGGCACTCACCTGCTCAGGAGCTGGGGCCTGGTGGGGTGGCCCCTGCAGCTGGGAGGAGCCACCATCCTCCCGAAGGCAGCCTGGGGGGCCTTGTTTTGGGGCGTCTGAGGCAAGTTTTCCCATGACCTCACCAGAAGGCTGAGCTGCCCCTGGAGCTGAGTCCCCCACTGGCCCAGCGCCCCCCTCCTAGCCAGGGCTGGAGTTAACCCTGCTGAGGCCAGAGATGCCGCACCAGGCCCCAGCCTTGGTGTCCGCCTGCTGGGCATCCTGGCTCTCGGGTTGACAGCCCAAAACCTTCTCTCAGGGCTCTGGAGCCCGCTCTGACTCAGGCCTGCACAGGCCTCCTTGCCGTAGGATGGATGAACCTGCATAGCCAGGAGCGGTCCCGAGGGCTGGGGCCACCCGCACCACACTGAGCAGCCACCCCTGAGCCTGATCTCCCAGGAGTTCTCCCCACAGCCCATGAGCCAGGCACTGTTAGGGCCCATTTCACAGAAGAGGAAACTGAGGCTGGGAGGGATGACAGCAGGGGACCCAGGAGTTAATGCAGGCCCTTGCTGTGTGCTGCCTGGAGGCTGCGGTGGAGGCTCGGCATCCCACGGCCCCTCCTCCCACAGAGCCACGTCAAGGGAGGCGTCTCCAGAGTGGCTGTGACCCAGTCACCTCTCCTCCCTGGTCCCCGCCACCCCACCCCCCGAGCGGGGGCTGCACTGGGAATGCGATCATCCGGCGTGTGCTGGTTCTCACAGCCCTGCCGGAGACTCCCACACTGTCCACAGCTGCTCCTCCGGCTCCTACTGGCCCCCACCCCCTACTTGCTGGAAACATCAACCAGATGTTGGGACTATTGCCCATGGGGGTGGCGGGAGGAAGTGGCTGCAGAGCCCAGCACAGGCGAGGCAGGCTCTGGCCATCAGGGCTCTGGACACATGAGCTGGGATGGGGAGACTATGGAGGGCCTGGGGCTGACCCATCCCCACGGGCAGCACAGGCCCCTTTTGGGTCCTGGCTGGGCTTCTACCCAGGGCGGCACCCTCAGGTCGCGCTCGGCCCCCCTGGAGACTCATCATGGGACCCTGGCAATGGCAGGAGGCTCAGCTCCACCGGCCCTGCTCAGCCCATAATCACTATGGAGAGCTCCTGAGGGGCCAGCTTCCGCCAGGTGCCACCACCTACCAGAGCCACGCCCTCCAGGAGGCTCACCTGGGCCACAGACCCTGATGGCGCCCCCACCCTCTTGCCCTGCACATGCACAGGCACACACAAGTGGATACATGTGTACACTCGTCCCCACATATGTACATGCTCACCATGCGCATACACGGGCACACGCCTGCAACATATGCCATTAAGGTCATGCGCTGCCATCCTCACACATGCGCGTAGGAGCACCCACACGCAAACAAATGAGCATACACACACGTGCACACAGGAGCACCCGCACGAAAACACTCACACTAGCACACACGCACGTGCACACAGCACCCTAACACAAACACATGTGAGCAAGCACTCATGCACACATGTGAACACCCTCACACATGCACGCACACCCCCTTCCCATGCAGAGACACATGTGTGAGCAAGGATGTGTGCACACACCAGCACACCTTTACACATGGGCACATATACGCACTCACACACACACCTGTGTGTGGACTCAGGGGGGCAAGCAGTCACGCACACACACACACACACACATTCTGGAACACCTGCACGCCCAAATGCCATTCTCCCTGGCACACCACAGCAGCTTTGTGCGTGTGACAGTGTGGCCCCTGGCACCCCTTCTGCACGTCCCAGTCCTTTTCCCAGCCCACTTTGCCTGGGTGAAGATTCAGAGGAGAATTCGCCACAGGCTCTAGCTGAAGAGGCAGAGCCTGAAAGGAGACCTGGACATGGTGTGACACAGACCCGGCCCCTGAAGCCTGGGGCCCCAACACCCATCCGCAGGTCCCGTGTGCAGGGAGGCAGCCGCTGTCCCCTGGGGTGTGGAGGACACCCTTGCTCTCCGAGCAGACCAGGGACCTGGCTTGTGCCCAGCCTGCTCCTCCCCGCACAGCGGGGTGGTGAACCCACCACCCTGGGGACCTTGGGAACTGGTCGGGCCTCCCGCCTTCTGGAAGAGCCTCTGTCCCTGACCTCATCCCCCTGGGCCAGGTGGCGTCTTGTAAACAGGGCCCTGGGGGCTCGTGCATATCTCCCACCCACACACACCTCCATGAGTGTGATATGTGGCAGTGGGGACGGGGGAGGGTGTGAGGGCCTCTCTCTTCCTGCTGCAGCAGGTAGGTAGGTAAGGTGCAGGTGGGGCCTGACCCATCTCTATGGCCTCTGGAGCTGTGGGCTCTGTGGGCCACCTCCGCAGCTGCTCCCTGCAGCCGAAGCCTCTTTGGAAGCCTAGCTCCAGCCACGCTCTGCCCTCCGCTTGACTGTGGGGCTCAGTTCCCGTGGCCCCGGCAGAACCTGCCCTCTCCCCTCAGAGAGCAGTCCTCCAGCAGCTCCACGGTTCTGGCCTGTTTGCTTGGGGTACCTTGCCGCCCTCTCTGGTGGCTTCTGTGACCCCCACCCATCCTCCTGGCCTTGGCTAGAATCCTGGGGGACCCTCACCAGCACAGGGGCAGGTGCCTCATCCGCGCTGGGCGCGCCCCTCCCAGGAGGGCTTGTGGGGGAGGGAGGTCATGGCTACACTCCCAACAGAGCCCGACTCTCAAGAGGCTGAGAGGCTCTGAGTGCAAAGAATGAATGAAGAAACCCATCTATGCCCATCTGGGAGAGCGCCAGTCACCGGGAAGGGATACAGGCCAGGAGGAAGCTGCCCAGCCAGCTCCCTGCTCCTCCCCACGGCTCCTCCCAGAGACGCCTTCCCTCCCTCGTGCTCACTCTCAGCTGCTGGCCTCCACCGTGGGCCCCAGCTCCCCGTCCCCATCTCCCCATCCCGCTCAGCGAGTTGGAGGTATTTGCCCAAAGTCATATTCGAATGTGGCCCAAACCTTTAACTGCTGGGGTGGGGCATGGTGTTGCCTCATTCAGACACCCCTGTTTCCTGGTCCCTTGACAGTGTAAATAAGGGTTTAACATTGCTAGTACTATACGTTAGTGGCCCTCGTTGCGTTGAGGTAAATATGTGAAGTGAGTATAGGGCTGTAATTAGCATATTAAGTCCTGTAAATATAATAATAAAGTTGGATCAGGAGAAAGAGGCTATGATTGTGAATAGTTCTCCTATTAGATTGATGGTGGGAGGTAGGGCAAGGTTGGCGAGGTTAGCTATAAGTCATCAGAGAGCAAGGAGGGGAAAAAGTGTTTGTAAGCCTAGGGTAAATATTATAGTTCGGCTGTGAAGTCGTCGAGGGCACCAGCACCAAGGGAGGGAGGGGCAGAGGCGAGTGTCAGCGAGTCGGGCGCCCAGAGTCCAGGCCTCGCCCCCACTGGCTGTGTGACCTCGCACAGGGTGCTGGCCCTCTCTGGGCCTGCCTGATCTCCCTCCTGTGGACTGGGTGGTGGCACGGGGTGGGGTGGCTGCAGCTCCCTAGTTGATCCTGCTGCCCCTGACCTCATGACCCAAGCGTGCCGGCCGCCTTGCTAGCAGCTTGCCCGTGGGAAGTGGAGGGCGAGGTGGAAGGAAGGCCGGCTCCAGCCGGCCCGGGGAGGGTGGCTGCAGCGCGGGCCCCTGGGAGCTGCTCATTGTGACAGGACCTCAGGGGAAGAGGAGAGGAAGTGGGAGGGCCTCAGACCCCCAGCAGTGGGGGAGGGCAGAGATGGGGCCAAGGCCAGCCTCCCCAGCTGTCAAGGCCACCCCTGAAGGCCAGCCCCGCTGGCTGAGCCGGGCCCCCCAAGGATGTGGGTGCCCATCAGGACAGCGGCCGTGACTGAGCCTGAAGGTGCTGGGTGCTATGGTTCCATGGAGCAGGGGACATGGCCGTTTCGGGGCAGAGGGCTCCTGGTGGGAGCCCTGACTAGCCTGGAATGTCCTGGGGACTTGGTGGGCCCCCAGGAAGCCCCCAGCCATGCTGTGGGGGTGGGTCTCCTGAGACCATCGGGCCTGTGTCCTTTACCCCACTTTTGTCACATTCCCTTGGAAGCGTGTCCTCGGGTTCCTATAACAAAGTACCACAGACTGGGTGGCTTAAAGCAGAAATGCCTCCCCTCCCATTTCCAGAGGCCAGCAGCCTGGTGCGCAGGTGTCCAGAGGGCTAGGCTCCCTCAGGAGGCCCTTCTGCCGCCCCAGTGGCTGATACGGCCTCTGCCTCCCTCACTCCAGTGTCCCTGACCTCTGTGCCTTTCTTGCTGGCACGAGGACACTCAGGATTGGGTTTAAAGCCCACCCCAGGTCAGGAGGCTCCTCCTGAGGTCCTCACCCCAGGTCAGGGAGGCTCTTCCTGAGGTCCTCCTTTAATTCCATTTGCAAAGACCCTGTTTCCAAATAAGCTGACCCTCTGAGGCTCCTGGGGGATGCATTATGGGGGCCACCTTTGAACCCAGTCACAATGCCGGGGCCCTCAGCTGGGCTGCCCCTCTGTTGCTGCACTGCCCCTGCCTCCCCCAGGGGCTACGCTCAGCTCCCAGTGGCCTCCAGTCAGTTTCCCGGGGTGCTGTGGGGAAAGTGCTCTGCAGAGGGGACAGCCTGGGCAAAGGCAGGAGGGCAGGATCGGGCGCTCGGGGTCCTGGCCACGCACCTGCCCCTCTCTGCAGGGGTGGCCTTCCTTGTCGTGGATGTGAGGCTCCAGGCTTCAGAGCCAGGGGCTGGGCAGTGGACAGCACCAGGCAAGGGCAGGGCCTGACCCAGGCTGGGCATAGAAAGGAGACACCACCTGCGGGCCCGAGGGCCTGGGAAGCCTGTGACGGGAGCGTCCCCAGCCCCAAGGCGCTGCCAGGGCCAGGCTAGGGTTTCTGGAGCTGGTGCCTGCGCTGGACCTGAGCCTGCCCAGCCTCAGCCAGCCCGTGGCCTGACTCCCAGGGCGCTGCAGAAATGTCCTTTTGTTGGCTGAACAAAGCAGCTTTGAACTGGGCCCTTATCTCGGGCCACAGTGAGATGGGCTGGAGCCGGCCAGCCAGCCTGAAGGGGCACCCCCAAGCCAGGAGAGGCAGAGAGAGGCTCTCAAGGGATGCAGCATGCCCATCAGATAAGGCCCTAGGCAGGCATAATGGGCACGGATGGGCACAGGTGAGTATGGGTGGGCACAGGCAGATGCAGGTTGGCGCAGCTGGGCATGGGCAAGCACAGGTGAGTGCAGGCAGACACCATCTCTACGCCACCCTGCCGGGGGCTGCCTTGGCCTCCGAGGGCCCCAGATGGCTAAGCGTGGCTGGGAACACAAGGAGGTACACCTGGGCTTCCCTGAGCTAGGCTGGGATAGTGGGGGTAGCCCTCCGTCAGTGACGGGTTCCCAGCAGGTCAGGGATGTCTCATGCTTGGCCCATCCTGGGGGCTCTCTGGAGACAAAGCACCTGACTCCAGGCCTCTTGACCTCAAGGGCAAGGCCAGGAAGTTGTGTCTGGCAGCGTCCCCTGTGCCCACCTACGTCTCAGGGAGCTGAGAGACCTCAGGAACACACCTGCCCTGCTGTCCAGGATCCAGTTCTGGCTTCCACGGTGCATGGTGTCTACCAGGAGAGACTCCAGTGCAGAAGAACAGCCACACGGGCCGGTGGGCCACACAGCAGGTCTGGTGCCACCAGTGACACTGGTGGGACCTTCCCTGGGAACATCCAGTGCCTCCTGCCTGCAATGGCCCACAGGGCAATGGACACAGAGGTGGTCAGCTGGCTCATATGCCCCTTCCATTTTTTCTGTCTCCCTCCCTCACATATCCCTGTGTCTGGTGTACAGTTGTGCTTGGAAAACATCTGTGGAATGAACGGATAGATGGATGAATGAGTGAGTGAGTAAATGGGTGAGTAAATGAGTAAGTGAATGAGTGAGTGAGTGAATGAGTGAGCGAGTGTGTGAGTGAATGAGTGAGTGAATGAGTGAATGAGTGAGTGAATGAGTGATTGAGTGTGTGAATGAATGAGCGAGCGAGTGAATGAGCGAGTGAGTGAATGAGCTAGTGAATGAGCAAGTGAGTGAATGAGCGAGTGAATGAGTGAGTGAATGAGTAAGCCAGTGAGTGACTGAGTGAATGAGTGATTGAATGAGTGCGTGAGGGAATGAGTGAGTGAATGAATGAATGAGTGAGTGAATGAGTAAGTGAATGAGCGAGTGAGTGAGTGAATGAGTGATTGAATGAGTGAGTGAATGAGCAAGTGAGTGAATAAGCAAGTGAGTGAGCGAATGATTGAATGAGTGAGCGAATGAGTGAATGAGTGAGTGTGTGAGTGAATGAGTGAATGCGTGAGTGAATGAGTGAATGAGTGAGTGAATGAGTAAATGAGTGGGTGAGTGAATGAGTGGGTGAGTGAATGAGTGAATGAGTTGGTGAGTGAATGAGTGAGTGAGCAAGTGAGTGAGTGAATAAGTGAATGAGTGAAGGAGTGAGTGAGAGAACAAATTAGTGAGTGAATGAGTGAGTGTGTGAATGAGTGAGTGCGTGAATGAGTGAGTGAGCGAGTGAATGAGTCAATGAGTGAGTGAGTGAATTTGTGAGTGAGTGAACAAGTGAGTGAATGAGTGAATGAATGAATGAGTGAGTGAATGAGTGAGTGAAGCAGAGGTAGAGGTGAGGGAGAGGAGTATTCCCAGCAGGATGTACCGGCTCCTCAGGAGAGGGTCTTGGGCTGGGCCCCTCAGGCTGCAGGTGGACGCAGGGAGGGGCACAGCCTGAGGGAGGCTCATCCTGCTGGAGGACCGGGTTTGAGGCTATAGCCAGGGCCTGGGGGCCGAGGGAAGAGTTGAGCAGACATTGTCCCTGCCCTGCCGGGGCTGCCCCAGCCACCGAGGGCCCCAGATGGCTTCATGCATCTGGGAACTGAAGGAGGTACCTGGATTTTGAGGGGGACAAGCTGTGCGGGTCCTGTCTGAACAGGCTCATCTCAGCACCCAGTGTGTGGGGCAGGGCCCCCCGTCCCCAGCCATGCTCTGTGGCCAGAATTCGCCCTGAGTTGGAGCTGAAGGCAGAGGTGAGGGTCCCGGAGACCCCACATCCCCTGCTGAGGCCAGGCAGCTGGCCCAGTGTGCAGCTCCAAGCCCCTCCCGCAGCACCCAGCCAGCCCTGGGACAAGGGGCCTGCGATGTGGGGCCGTCACCCTCCTCCACCCAGGCGTCGTTGGGCCAGGCTGGCAGGGAAGGTCAGCTTGTTCCCCCTGTGGCGCCCCACCCACGTGTCCCTTCCCCAGGCTGGGGAGGGGTGCAGCCTCACTGGAGCATACGGTTCCTTCTTGCCCATGATGGGGGTCTCAATGCTTCGCTTTCCTCCTTCCTCCCCTCACTTTCCCACAAGCATTTACGCATAAAAATAACTTCTTGGGAAATGGCAGTCCCTGCAGGGCTCATGTGGGCCCCCAGCCTTGGGGATCTGTGACTGCAGACCCCACTCCAGGCCAGGCCCCTGGACGTCGCAGGGTGGGGGCCTGCTTCTCCAACAGAGCTTTCCGGCTCGGCTTCCTGAGAAGCTGCCTGTGTCCAGGCTGCCAACGTGAGGGTCTGTCCCACGGGCCCCGGGGAGAGGGCTTAGGGGACGGCCCCTCCCAGCCTCTTCCCTGTCAGTCTGCCCATCCACGTTGATGGTGTTCTCCGAGGACGTGGCTTGGGATCGAGAGCCTCACCATGTCACTTAGAATCTTCATGCTATTGGGAGTCAAGTGCCACAGACACAGCCTCCCACCAGGAAATCAGAGCTCCCCTGGGCAGGGCTCCTGGGCCCCATCTGTGGGGACACCCGGCGGCTGGACCACTGCACCAGGGCAGGCTCAGGTTGTATCTGACTTTTCGGAGAACGTCCCTGCCTCAAAGTTCTCATCACTCAGGAAGAGAGATAGCTGGCCCCAGTACAGGGAAGAGCCCAGAGCCTGGCCACCCCAGGCCACCCCAAACCCGCCCTCTGAGCCTCAGTGTCCCTGGCCGTGTTCGTGGGGATTTCAGCAGGAGGTGCTTTCCGGGTGTCTGGTACCCGGGAGGCGCCAGGCCGGCAGCACAGCATGATGACCACGTGGTGAGGATGGGGATGCCCCGCGCCTGGTGTGCCACACACCCCCGTGCTGGAACAGTCGGAGCTGGCTGGTTTCCACCTGTCCAAAAGCGTCTTAACGAAAGCTGGTGTTCCTGCGCAGATCTACCCCTGATTTATGGGATTACGTCTTTAGATGCAATCTGCATCATCTGGAACACTGGAAGCACCTATGAGTCTTGAAGCCCAAGGGCCCCGAGGTGATGCTGCCAGCACCTGGGGTTTGTCTGAGCTCCACAGCTCCTCTACCCTGGAGCCTGGGTGCTGCTGCCGGGGTCTCTGATCAATCTCGCCTCTTTGTGTGTCCATCTGCAGACAAATATCTGTTACATTCTAGGCGCTGAGGACACGGTGTGAGAGAGAAAAGGACAGACACCTCCTTCTTCCTGGAACCTGCCTGGATGGGGCGGATGGGCGTGGGACAAGCCTTAGCCGCAGCCTCCTCCGATGTCCATGCGGCACTGCCGAGTGGCCTCCTGTTCTCTGAGCCTCCTCTTCTGCCTCTTACAAGGACACCTGTCACTGGATTTAGGGCCCTTCCAGGTACTCCAGGATAATATCACCCGCTGGACATCCCTGACTCCATCACAACTGCAAAGACCCTAATTCCAAATAAGTTTCCGGCCAGGCATGGAGGCTCACACCTGTAATCCCAGCACTTTGGGAGGCCGAGGCAGGCAGATCACCTGAGGTCAGGAGTTTGAGACCAGCCTGACCAACACGGAGAAACCCTGTCTCTACTAAAAATACAAAATCAGCCGGGCGTGGTGGTGCACGCTTGTAATTCCAGCTACTCAGGAGGCTGAGGCAGGAGAATTGCTAGAACCTGGGAGGTGGAGGTTGCAGTGAGCCGAGATCGTGCCACTATACTCCAGCGTGGGGGATAGAGTGAGAGTCTGTCTCCAAACTAAAAACAAAAAAACAGGTAAGTTTCTATCTGCCGGTTCCGGGGCTTGGGAGGTGAACATGGCTCTGGGAACAAAAGCCCCCAGTGACTCGAGGGGAGTGCGAGAGCAGAGCTATGCAGCCCAAAGGCGGGAGGCCAAGAGGCAGGGCCATCGTGTCCTCTGCAGTGGACGAGGGAGCAGAGGAGCAGATGTGGGCGTGGGCCTCCTGGCAGCCCAGCGTCACCCAGAAGAGTCTCGGGCTCCACCCTCCCTTGCCACCCCACAGGGCCCAGGCCAGCCTTGCCACGACCCTAAGGCTCCTCACTGCTCCTGCTCTCACCCCAGCCTCACTGGAGACAGTCTCCCCGCCACTACCCTGGCCCAAGCAGGGAAAGCCCGGATGCCCTGGGTTCCCAGGATGGGTTGGATCTCTTCTCTTTGCCCGGCCCAGCTGGCACTGAGGCCCTTGGTCTGGCACAGCACCTCACTGCAGAAACTGCTTGATGAAAGGGCAGGAATTAAGCTTTGGGAGGGAGACAGAGGAGACAGAGAAGCACGTGGTGGTGAAAATGGAGGGAAGGCGGGGTCAGGGAGGGGCTGGTGCCGAATCTGACGGCGTGGAGTCCAGCCCCGGGCTGGGCAGGCTGGGCCCGCTGCACCCATTTCGCATGAGGCCTGTCCTGACAAGGCATCCTCTGCCAGAGCCCAGGTGACTGTGCCTGTCGGGGGTCCAGCCAGCCCACCCGGTCGCCTTCACACCCTGTTGCGTCTCTGCAGGCATCGGTGTGTGACAGAAAGTGGCAGAGGTGGGCAGGTAGGAGGCTCTGTCCCGGCCATGAGGCTGGCCTCTGTCCCGGCTCCTCCTCCAGGCGGCTGGACTTGCTCCCTGATGCCCCCAACCTGCAGATGCTCAGCCTTGGACTCAAGCTGGGCCGGGCTCCTCTGCCTCTGCCAGGCCACCTCACCCTCCCCCAGCTCCCGGCAGAGGCCAGCGTCCAAACGTGGCAAGCTGGCAGAGGGGGAGGCCAGCAGGCCCCAGAGGCATCGACCTCCTGGCTCCAGCCCCGCTGCGGCCTCAGGCAAGTCCACCGCCTCTCCTCGCCTGTCCCTCCTCGGTAGGACTCTGGCCCAGCCTCATGAGAAAGGATAAGACGAGCCAGCAGTGGCAGGTCCTCCACCCACCCCGGCCCCTCGGACGTGCCCAGTAAACATTGCTGCTGACGGTGGCGGTGCCTGTCGCCTTCTGTGACCTTCCATAAACCATGCTGCTGCTTCGTGCCTCGGTTTCCCCATCTGTACCACAGGCCGCTGCAGCAGATATGGCTAAGATCTTTGTGCAGCAGCACAGCTCAGTGGTTGATGTTCCAAGTAACTGAATTCTGTCCCGGATGCGGAGGTGTAACAGCCTCATCACGGCGGGGCGCCGAGGCTCACGTCTGTAATCCCAGCACTTTGGGAGGCCGAGGCGGGTGGATCATCTGAGGTTAGGAGTTCAAGACCAGCCTGGCCACCATGGAGAAACTCTGTCTCTCCTAAAAATACAAGAAAATTAGCCGGGCCTGGTGGCACATGCCTGTAATCCCAGCTGCTCGGGAGGCTGAGGCAGGAGAATCGCTTGAACCCGGGAGGCAGAGGTTGTGGTGAGCCGAGATCATGCCACTGCTCTCCAGCCTGGGTGACAAGAGTGAAACTGCATCTCAAAAAAACAAAAACAAAAACAAAAACAAAAGCACCCACAGTGGTTAAAACAGAGTGATACTGGCACAAGAACAGGTGTGAAGATGAGCGACACCCAGTCCAGAGACAGACTCAGACACATCAGGAACGCAGCATGTGACAGACGTGGAACTTCCAATCGGTGAGGAAAAACAGATCATTCAAAAAGCCCTCCATACCTAGGAAGCCAAGTAGTCATCTAGAAAAAATAAAGTCGAGTATCTCACATCTCCTGCCAAAATCAATTCAGATGGAGCTGAGATTTCCATGTGAAAAATGAAACCGAAAAGTCCAGAAAACAACAGAAGGCACATCGTTAGAAGCTTGAGACGAGACCTCTAAGCATGATGCAGAATACAAAAATCCAACGCATCCGCTTTTTAAAATGAGTCCAACTCCATAGGCTGGGTGTGATGGCTCACGCCGGTAAGCCCAGCACTTTGGGAGGCCGAGGCAGGTGGATCATTTGAGTTCAGGAGTTTGAGAACAGCCTGGGCAACATGGAGAATTCCTGTTTTTACAAAAAAAAAAAAAAAGGCAAAAATTAGCCGGGTGTGGTGGCACATGCTTGTGGTCCCACCTACTCAGGAGGCTGAGGAGGGAGGATTGCTGGAGCTCAGGAGGCAGAGGCTACACTGAGCCGTGCTCACACCACTGCCCTCCAGCCTAGGGACACAGCAAGACCCTGCCTTAAATACATAAATAAATGAATTTGACTCCATAAAATAAAATTTCTGCATAGCAACAACCACATTAAGCAAAGTCAAAGTCTGCTGTCTAGCCAAGTGGGGGCAATGCTGGTGAACTCTATCCCTCGAAGGGCTGAATTCTCTCCTTTGGAAAGAGCTCTCACAAATCAATAACAAGGGTACAGTAGAGCACGGGGAGAACGGAAAGCAAAGGAGACGAACAGAGCATTCACATGAAAGGAAAACCAAACGCTCCGTAAACACGAAAAAGATGCTCCCTCACTCTTTTTTTTTTTTTTTTTTTTTTTTTGTATGTGTGAGACAGAGCCTTGCTCTGTTGCCCAGGCTGGAGTGCCGTGGCGCAATCTTGGCTCACTATAACCTTCGCCTCCCGGGTTCAAGCGACCCTCCTGTCTCAGCCTCCCAAGTAGCTGCGATTAACAGGTTCGCACCACCATGCCCAGCTACTTTTTGTATTTTGAGTAGAGATGGGGCTCTGCCATGTTGGCCAGGCTGGTCTTGAACTCCTGACCTCAGGTGATCCACCTGCCTTGGCCTCCCAAAGTGCTGGGATGACAGGTGTGAGCCACCATGCCTGGCCCTCTCCCTCATTCTTGCAGAGAGAAATGCAAACTGAAATGGCACTGATAACGCATTTGCCTATCAGATTGGCCACAGCCTGATTACACGGTGCTGGCAGTGCCGGGAGGGGCCAGGGACTGGCAGGTGTCGCTTGCGGTTAGCGGTCGTACCTCCTACAGAGGACTGGTTGGAAAAGCCTCTTAGAAGGACGAATGCACGTCCTTTGACCCCACCTTGGGGAAGTTGTGCTGCCCGTGGTGATCTTGGGGGCGAGATCATTGCAGCGTAGCTCCTCCGCTTCTCAGGAAAAACCTAAATGCTCATCACCGGCCTGTGCAGGCCACACAGCAGAATATTTGATGAGCAAAGAAAAGATGGAAGAAGGGGCTTTCGGGCTGCAATAAGAGACCGCCTCTCAGCTCCACTTACAGGCGAGAAGGGAGCAGTGCTCACTGGATTCGGAGCGGGCGAGAGTGCAGGGAGGGGGGTGGCACATAGAGACAGGTGCAGAGGGCAGGTGGGAGCTCGGTGCCCACAGGGTCCCTATCACTCACCCAACATGGCCTCGCTGGGCCAGCAGACTCAGTCCCAAGGTAGGCCCTGTGCTCCCAGGTGACAAGCTGTGGGTGGGTGATGAGTCTCCTGCGACAAGGGTGGTGCTGTGAGATTCCAGACCCGGAGGGAAGGGAACGGACCTCGTCTAGGAGGAAGGCCCCAGGAGCCAGCCCCTCCCTTGAAGGGAGCTTCCAGGGTCTGAGCTTCAGGCCCAGAGATTGAAGAGGAACAGGAAGGTGGGACAGCCCCTCCCTCTGGCCTGGGCTCGGGCAGCTCCCGGGGCTCCGATTCTGGGGATGCTGGCCTCATTCATCAGCGTCTTAAGTGCAAGGCGGTTCATCTCCCGGCACTCCGCCCTGCAGGGAGAGCTGGCTCTGTCCCAGCCCCCCATGCTGCCCTTCCCCAGAGGGAAGGACAATGTGGGCGGAGAGGAGGGGGAGGCCTGGCGGGGACCACTGTGTGAGGCCCTGAGTGTTTGCATAGCAAGTGTCTTGGCTGCTGAATGGGCACAGGCATCCCAAGAATGCTGGCAGAGCCCGCCACGGGCCAGCCCGCACCACCGAGGCTCCGACACTTTGTGTCACTCGTGCCTGTCAGCACAGAGGGCAGGGAGAGGTGAGACTGGCCAGACTTAACACCACACAGGAGTAATCAAGAGCTGCCAAGCACAGGGGTGCCAGTTGCGCACTGCACAATTCCAAGGAGTGTCACTGACCTGGTGGCTGCAACTGCCAGCCTCCCTGCACCACTCTGTCGGCCTCAGTGGTCTCAGCAGTAAAATGGCACAGGAGACGCCGTCCTGAGAAGGTATCTGCCTGCAGCCCAAGGTGGGGGCCATGTGGGAGATGGAGGGGGAGATGGGCCGGGGGGACAGAGGAAGGAAGGAAATTCACTCAGGACGTGGGAAGGGTGAGGCCTCCTGACCGACAGGCCTAGGGCCATGTGGGTGGTCGTGTGGGGCCCCCCTGCAGACCTTCCCGCCGGGCCAGTGCGGGGAATCCGGGCAGCTCAGAAGTCCCTGCGGGCTCCCAAGACCCAGCTCCTCCTCCCTCCAAGGCCTCTCAGATTCCCCAGCACAGCCCACAGGACAGCGGGGAAGGCCAGGATGCAGGGTGCCGCAGGCGCTCGAGCCGTCCACATCAGGAGGACGAGGGCGCCCTGGGGCGGCTGCACCGGCCTACATCTGAAGCCTCGGCCTTCACCCCAGGAACCCCAGCTCACTCAGAAATGGGACGACAAGGAGCTGTTCTCAGGGGGACAACCAGGACCAAGTGGGGACCATCCCTGAAGCCCCACACTGCCCTTTGGCACCCCAGAATGCTGGCTCTTCTCATCCCCGCCGAGGGTGCAGAACGGTGTGGTGGCTGTGGCCGCCTGGGACAGACCCAGCTCTGAGGGTGGGGCTCTGCGTCTCTGTCTGTGAACTTGGGGGGTGGTAATGGCTCCCAGGGTGTGGGAGGTAAGTGGACGATAAACCTCAGGAGGGGAGGTCGGCCCAGAGACAGCACCACCGCCCCCCGCCACCACCCCCCACCACCCCCCACCAGCCCCGCCACCGCCCTCCACGGCCCCCGACTGGCCCCATCACCGCCCCCCACTGGCCCCACCGGCCCCGCCAACGCCCCGTCACTGCCCCAGGGCTCCCAGGAGACGCGCACCAGGCAGAAGAAACTGCACACAGGCCAGGAGGTGGGGCCTGTTGGGGGAGCAGGTTGCGGGGTGACGGCAGGGGAGGGGAGGGCAGTGGGGTCCTCAGGAGGATGAGGGACAGAAGAGGCCGGAACCTAGGGCAAAGGAGGCCAGGGTGGCCAGGAGGCCCTGGGCACAGGGGTCTGTCCCCTCTCTGCCCCGGCCATGGAGCGCCATGTTGTCCTGGAAGCAGGTTTTCCGTGGAGGCTGTGGAGAGGTTGGGGAGGGGTGAGGGCCCCACCCTTCCCTGTCCCAGTGTCCACGGCCCCAACAACCGGGCACTGAGCACCAATACACCAGCCTGGGCCAGGGGATCGGCCCGGACCCCCAGAGGCCTGGGGGCTGCCCATTCCCCAGCTTGGGGGAGGTGGCTCTTCCCCTCCCTCTCAGGGTGGGCAATGCCAGCCCCCTTGGGGGACAGGGCAGAGGGCTCGAGCCGCGCCACCCAGCAAAGGAAGGACAGATGTGCAGGTGGCTCCGGAAAGTCTGGAGAAAATGGGGGTCAGTCCCGGTGAGGAAGACCAGAGGACAGAAGGGCAGGGCAGACACTGAGACGGGGCGGGAGCTGGGGCCTGATCGCCCAGCCTGGCCGATACTTCGGGAGGTCGGCACGTCTCGTGCCCAGCCTGGCCAAACCTGGGCAGCAGGGCTAGATACTGGGGACTTGAGTCAGGGCTCCAGAGATGCTGTGTCTGCGGCAAGAGCCTCTCGCTGACCGGGCCCCGGCATGACCGTGTTCAGGTGCCACAGTGACTGGACACCCAGCCAGGGCTGAGGGTCCGCTCTAAGCTAGCTGCCTGCGCTGTGTGTAGGGCGCCCTTCCCTCCTCTCCGCTCTGGGCTGCTGTGAACTCTTACCCACAGGCCTAGGAAGGCAAGAGGGTGCCCGCAGTACCTGGACAGAAGTCGCCTCACCCCTCCTATTGCCCAAGCCAGAGCCACCTGCTCTCAGGCCCAGGGCTCCAAGGTTGAGCCAAGACAGGGCCGAGAGCAAGCAGGGGACCCCCACCCACCCGGGGACCCCCACCCACCCAACACACCCACAGATAGACACACATGTGAACACGGCACACATGGATACACATGAACATGCAATGCACACACATGCACACAGATACATGCACACATGTGCCCAGACACTTGCACACACT
The DNA here is from genome assembly GCA_004027715.1 of Plecturocebus donacophilus. Classification (NCBI taxonomy): domain Eukaryota; kingdom Metazoa; phylum Chordata; class Mammalia; order Primates; family Pitheciidae; genus Plecturocebus; species Plecturocebus donacophilus. The sequence goes on along the minus strand of PVKP010031996.1, from coordinate 5,568 downwards.
AGTACAGTTACACAGATGCACACACAGATACACATGCACACACACTTGTGCACACATGCTCAGACGTGCACACACAGATACACTCATGCTCACAGACACACACATGCACACAGACACACACACAAACACACATGCACACAGGTGCGCACACATGCACACAGACACACAAGTTCACACACAGATACATGTGCACACAGAGGCACACACACAGCCCCAGACAGTCACCAGGAACCTGGGCCTGGTGTGGAGCAGGTAAAAGCCCCCACATGCTCTGGGCTCCCCCAAACTCCCTGAGAGTGGGTCATCACCTGCGAGGTGGGGCAGGGAAGGTTCTGTGGAGCTGAGGGTGGCTGCTGGGGGATTATCTTGCAGGGAGAAGGGGTGAGGGCTGGGGAGGTTCTCTGAAGAGGTGGTTGGAGCGGAAACAGTGGCCTGGAGGAGGGCAGGGACTCTAACTGGGTGACCAGGTGGTGCAGGGGCCAGTGCCAGATGTCCCTGGGGCTCCAGCAGGCAGGTGTGGGGCAGCCAGGCCAGGACGGAGGATGGGGGCAGCACCACACCCTCCCAGTGCCTGCTGGGGCTGTCACCACAGGTGTCCAGGGCCTGTGCTCACCGAGTTAGACAGGGTCTGAGTGCTAGTCGGGGCCTGACAGAAGGACCTCACTCAGCTCTGGCCCTGGCTCCAGACCCTGCCTGGCCAGCTTCCTTGTCCCTTGCCTGCCCCAGTTCAGGGGAGGGTGAATGGAGGCCCGTACCCGGGGTGAGGGGCCTCAGGGGCGCGGCGCGGAACAGGAGCCATTTGTGCACAGGGTCAGGCCCAGCCTCCGGCCATGAGCCGGCACGGATGTGGGTGGAGGGCTGGCCCTCCTCAGGAGCTGTGAACGGCCCCACTCAGTCCCCGTCCCCGCCACCCTCTCCCTCCCCACCCGCCCACAGCTCCTCCAGCCTGCTCCTGCTGAGGGTGCCCCTTGGACCCCAGAACAGGACCGGTGTTTGGTAGGGGAGACAGTCAGGGCGGCTCCTCTGTGCTTCTGCTTGGCCGTTAGAGACCTGGGTTCGAGCCCCACCCACAGCCCTCGGGCAGATCACCCCCTCCCCAGCTGGGGTGGGGCCTGCCGCCCAGAGAGGGCAAGCTGCACCCCTTCTGTTTTTCAAACTGAGTTGAAACTCACGTCCATTAAAACCATACAGACTCGTGGCTTTGGTGCAGCGGAGGCTGTGCGGCGCTGCCTCTGTCTCACTCCACAGTTCTTTAAGGAGCCCCGTGCCCGCCAAGCCTCTAACTCCAAAGTTCTTTAAGGAGCCCCGTGCCCGCCAAGCCTCTAACTCCAAAGTTCTTTAAGGAGCCCCGTACCCGCCGAGGAGACCCTGCCCCCTTCCCTGATCCCATCCACTCTCTGCCCCGGATCCCAGTTGGCCTGCTCTGGACGTCTCCTGGCAATGGAATGTGACCACATGTGTCCCGGGTGTCTCTGCCTCATGGAGCACAGGGTTTCCGGGGCTCCTCGCACATGGTCTGGGTCAGACTTCGTTCCTGATCCTTTTCCCATTCATGCCCAGGGAAGTGCTCTGGTCTGCTGGCCTCTGCCTGCTCCCAGGACGGCCCCTGCCCAGGGCAGCCCCCCCAGGACAGCCCTCCCCAGAACAGCCCCCCCAGGACTGCCCTCCTCAGGGCAGCCCCCCAGGACAGCCCCCCAGGACAGCCCCCCCAGGACTGCCCTCCCCAGGACAGCCCCCTTCTGAGGGGTGGAGGGAGGCCTCACTCTGCAGCCTCTGGGGCCTGGTGTAGCCCTGAGCACATTGAAGGGGTAGAGACCGCAAGGTGCAGCAGCCTCTGGGGAAGGGCTGAGGGAGCCACTCCTGCACACAGCCTGGGGGAGGCCTGCCTGGGCCCATCCCACCCGCCCCGCAGGGTGGAGAAAGACACCTCACCTCACCTCATTTGCATCTCATGTGGGTATCGAGATGATTAATGGCAAGAAAAATGTCGGCTGTACCCGGGCACCTCATAGGCCCGCAGTTCCCAGGCCGGGCAGACCCTCCCTGCTAGCCAGGTAGCTCCCTGGGGCTGAGGATCATCCCAGAACTCCTCTTCTGCAGAAAGGACAGATTGTTTGCCGGGAGATGTGCAAAGCCCGGATGCGGCCACTCCCTGGCCCGGGTCAGCTCCCAGCTGCTCCGTCTAGGATGGGCGCCAGTGCGGGGCATGGGGCTCAAGGCAGCCTGCAGGACACAAGCCCGGGCTGTCCTCCTTCCCGCGTCTGCCTTTTCCTGAGTTTCCACCATTTTCCCAAGTGTCCACCTTCCTGAGTGTCCACCTTCCCGCGTGTCCGCCTTTTCCTGCGTGTCCACATTTTCCCGCGTGTCCATATTTTCCCGCGTGTCCACCTTCCTGCGTGTCTGCCTTTTCCCCGAGTGTCTGCCATTTTCCCACGTGTTTGCCTTTTCCCTCATGTCCCCTTTTCTCTGCATGCCTGCCTTTTCCCGCGTGTCCGCCTTTTCCCGCGTGTCCTCCTTTTCCCACGTGTCAGCCTTTTCCCGCGTGTCCACCTTCCTGCCTGTCTGCCTTTTCCGAGTGTCCGCCATTTTCCCACATGTCCGCCTTTTCCCGTGTGTCCCCCTTTTCTCTGTGTGTCTGCCTTTTTCCCGTGTGTCTGCTTTCCCGTGACTCAGCAGCTTCGGGGTCTGGCAAAGGCTCAGATCCTCTCCCCAGGAGATCTCCCTGGAGCCCTGGGACCTCCATGGGGCCTGTGGGGCCTGAGTGGCTGCTTTGGGGGTTTGGGCCCCACCGGCCTCTCCCTTTTCCTCACCGACTCCCTTTTCCGGTCTTTGGCGTGGACCCACCTCTCGGGGCTGTTGTGAGGATGAGTTGGACAAAAGAGGAGTGGAGCCCTCGGCTGCCCAGCGGTTTGCCTGGCTGCTGACAGTCCTCGCCACTGCGAGAGCCCACCGGGACCACCCGAGTGCCTGCGGCGGGAAGCCTCTCCTCAGCCCGCCCTGGTTGGGGGAGGGCAGGGTGCCAGCTACGCTGAGCCCTGGCCCTCAGGGGCTCAGGTTTTTGGCCCCCACCTTCCCCAACCAGAGGCCTCAGCCTCGTGCGGGGTCAGCACATGGGGTTAGTGGAGGGGAGTTCGCCCTTCCCTGTCAGATCCGACCACCTGCCCCACCCGCCTCAGTCTTCATCCGCCCTCGTTCACCGGCATCGGCCGCGCCCAGCCCTGCGTCCGGCCTCACGGGCCTCGCAGGCTCCAGGCAGCCAGCGGAGCAGGTGGGAAGCGGGGGGAGCCCGAAGACAGCTGGGACAGGGCCGGAGGGCCAGGGGACGTGGAGGGAGCGGCTGCAGGACTCCCAAGGGGCCATGGACTCTTCCCTTCCCTTCCCTTTGGGGGCTGTGACCCCACACCTGTCATAGTGAACCCCAAGTTTCTCTTCAAATAATCAGCATGTCAGTATGTTCAGCTCTCTTATTAATTCTCTGTTTTAAAGTTTAGCTTTCCTGTAATTCCAGTAAACAACCTTCTCCACTGGTTCCAATCAGTGTTTCATATCTGTTACCCCGTCCCTGCTCCGTCCGGACTCATCCTGGTCACCTGCTCTGGTCACCTTCTTTGACCTAGCTACCTGCTGTGACCCTGGCCACCTACTCACCCCACCCACTCACAAATCCAGAGACAGACCCCTGCAGCCCCATGGGGAGAGTCTCTGAGTCAGGGTGAAAATGGAGTCCCATGAATTATATCCGTCTTGGTCAGAGGGTCCCCCATAGATCACCATGTGGTCAGGACCGGGCAGAACCTGGCAGAACCCAGACCCCTTCTTCCCCTGCAGGCCAGTGGGGCGGCCGTGGGGCCCCTCCTGCCTCCCGCGTGCACGGGTCTCGAATGCGCAGCCCTGGCTGGCTTTGGTGGCCACGCGGCCACGTCTCCACCGCCCTCGCATAACGAGGGTTTCCCACGTTGTTAGAAGTCTCCACAGGCATTGCTTTTAACAACTGCACATTATTCAATTAGACAGACAGGCGATGGTTTTCCCAGCCCGGCCTCCCCTGCATCTGGGCCGGCTCCAGCTTCTCCTGGTTATAAATAAAGCAGGCGGGGGCGTCTCCTGAGGAGTTTTCTGGCTTCGTGTTATTTCCTCGGGATAAACTCCCAGAAGGAGAATCACCAGGTCAAATTCATGAGCATTTGATGCCTCTCAGGACACACGGTCGTCAGGATGGATCTGGACTCCATCTGGAACAGAGTGGGGACCCCTCTGCAGAGACGCTCTCCGGGGCCGGCGCTGCTCCAGGGTGGGCCTGGCCTGCGGGGTCCTGCACAGATGCCAAGGGTGCCGTGAGTGCCTTGCTCTGCCCATTCACGGCTGCACTTACGGGGCCTTACGCTTCGTGGCCTCCCAGTTTCAAACAGTTCTCACACTAGGAGATGCACAAAGCCAGGTTTACATTTCGGGGAGTGATTCGGGAGGGCTGGGGACCTGCTGAGGCACCCTGTGGCTTCTTTCTGGGGTCCCATTAATGGGAGGCGGGAAACGGTGGGCCAGCCCAGCCCCTGCTGGGCCTGTTTCTCATGCCCTCTCCAGCCAGGAGCCTGGGCAGGCCTGGTCCAGAGTCATGGCACACGCAGAAGGGCCTCACTGGGACGGGGCGAGAGGCGAGGCTGGGAGCTGGGGCCTGCTCTGGGGCGTCCAGCGGGGTAACTGCAGCCCACGTGTGGGCTCCCCTGAAGTTCACACACACCCAGCCCTGGCTCAACACAGCCAGTGGACTCAGTGAGAAGTTACCATTTCCTGCTGATCTTAAACATTTTGGGAAGCCCTCTGGTGTGGCCCTTTCCTTTCTCATGGCAGCCTCTGGTCCCCCGTGGACTTTCCTGTTTACTCCCCCTGAGGTGGGCCCTGACCTGGTGGAGCCGGGTTTAGCTGTCAGATTCCCTTTTCGGTCTCGCCCCTCAGGTCCTGGGCTGCAGGCAGCTGGGCTGGTCGGGGCCGGCTCCTCAATGCAGCCAGCGCTGACTCCAGGCCCCGGGGCGCTGCCCGCTGTGCCCCTCCCTTGAAGCCCTCCCTGCCTCTCCATCAGGCCAGTCCAGCTTAGCTGTCTCCAAATTTCACAGCAACAGAGGAAGGGCCTGCTACACGCCTCGAGCCCCCGGCCTCCTCCTGCACAGGCCCCTCCCCTGAGCTGCAGGCTGCCTACCTGCCCCGACTGACACCTGCTGGGATGCCCGGGGAGCAGAGGGTGCCTGGGGGGCCTGGCTCAGGGAGCCATTCAGGGCATGTTTTTGAAAGCAGGATCTGAACAGGGTGTCTTGGAGCCTGGGGTCCTAGGAGAAGCCACCACCTTCCTGATGAACATTTTCCGAGCAGTCAGTGTGGTTTGGGGCGGCTGGTGATGCCCCATCCCCCACCCGAGATGGTGTTGAACGTGGCACACTCAGTGCCTCTGGGCTCACGTGCTGCAGGGGGAGCTCCGTCAGATAGCACAAACTGTAGAGAGCCTGCCTTGCCTTGTGAGTTACCAGGTGCCCAACCCGGCGTGAGGCTGGTGTTTCCCAAGGTGGTCGGTGGCCC